>RJWH01004103.1:0-121467 GCA_004363575.1 Solenodon paradoxus | reverse complement strand
ATGGCCAGGCTGAGCTGGGAGTGAGAGCACCTCCTGAGACCCACGGCGGCACCGGCAGGCTGGCGCTGTCTGCACCCTCAGCTCAGGAAGGACACAACTGGCGGGACATGCGCAGACAGAGGAGCAGTCTCGCTGGGGCCACAGGAGGAAGAGGGAGCGTCCCACGTGTCACGAGCTCCTGCTCCATCGCCACGCCGTGGACACTGGCCCCAGGGACACAGAGATGCTGGTAGGGGCAGAGGGAGGGCTGTCCTTTCTTTTCCTGTATTTCAGTGCATGCGTCCTGGCCCCTCGAGTCACCTGAACTTGAACTGGGGGGTGCTGAGGAGGGAACCTGTGTGCGCCCTCCCAGGCTGGGCTAGCAGCTTGGGTGACTGGTCTCTGCTGACTCTGGTCTTTCCAGCACAGAGGCCCCTCACTTGGACACCGCGTCTAACTCAGCCCCTGCTCAGACGCACTGCGCCTCGCAGGAGTCCCCAGGACGAGGGAGCAGCAGCACCCAGTCACCAGCAGCCGGAGGACCCTGGCGCGGGCTCCGTCTCTCCAGCGGGGGCCTCTGGAGATGGGGGCTCACCAAAGTGCCCCAGAAAGCTTGTCGACCGCTCCCTGGTTCACACAAGAAGTTCTCACCCGCCGTGTGACGCCACTCACAGGTCTGGTCTTCGGAAGGTGACCGGGTCATGAGGTGGAGCCACGACTGGGACCAGAGCCCTTGGGGAAGACACACACCTCCCTGGGCCCCCTCCTCTGAGACTAAGCAAGAAGACGGCCACCTGCAACCCCAGAGAGGGTCTTCAAGACCCCGAGTCCGCTGGCTTGGGTGTCCAGCCTCCAGATCCACAAGAGCCAGTTGCTTCTGTGTCAGCCCGAGCAGGACACTTCTGTCACGGCAGCTGGGGCTGATGGAGACACCGAGGCCTCAACTGTTCCTCATTCTTTGTAAAGTCACTTCAACATGACTTTACGATGCAACGTCCCTTCCTGTCCTTTCTGTCCTCTCAAACGCTCTCCCGGATTCTGCCATGTTAACATCTCCTGTTTTGTCTCATGAGGCCAGACTTCCAGTCTTCAGACCCGGGCAAGGCCACCGCACATGAGCAGCATCGCCTGGCTCCAGGGACAACAGCGTCCCCAAGCAAGCCCTCCACCAGCCGACTCCCGATCCGACAGTGCGTGGCCCTGTGCCATACCCTCTTCTAGAACAGTCCCAGCGCAGGACAAGTAGAGACGCGTGGCTCGTGGAGGGGTGAGGGCACTGCTTTCTCACTGACATGCCTCAGCCGGGGGTGGGGGCCGGGGGGCACCCTTGACCGAGAAAGGAGACCCAAACTGTCAGGCCGTTCTACGTGACCAGCCCTCTTGCATTTAATTTTGGTCACCATGAAGCAGCAATAAAGCACATGGAAAGGTCACAAGCTCTCTGTTGGTGAAACATTTCCCATTTCCTCACGGAGGAAGCTTGTTTCTGGAATCATTAAAATGCATCCTGTGCTTTCTGCCCTCGTTCCCAGACGGCCAGAGGAAGGTGAGGCGTCTCATTCATCATCCGCCGCCACTGTTTCTGCTCAATGTCACACCTGGGGTAAGGGGACTGCAGCTGCATCACTGCTGATGACCGACTTGAGTGATGATGGACTGGTAATGTCCTTCCTTAAGTGAGGGCGGACAATAAAACAGCGGTCCCCTAGGTTGCTTATGCTGGAGGCAACTTCAGAGCTTACCTGCTAATAAATTAAAGCGGAGTTGACTGAGAGGACATGCCATGAGTGATGCTTCTCCTGGAGACGCAGTGTGTGGAGACGGGCTCCTCCTGAAGGACCGCAGCATCATGGGCTGCTGTCTTTCCAGAAGAGGCCAGGTGACACTTCAGCACTTGCCACCAGTGGCCAGTTTTGCTATCAAGGTGGAACACGGACTCTGGCTCTGGGCAGGGCGTGAGCAGTCCTGGGGGCTGGGCTCCAGAGGTCACTCCTGAACAGTAGGTGATGCGGGTGATGGTGATTGAGACGCCCTATGAGACGCGGGGTCCATCCAGGAAGGACTCGTGGAGACAGCCTGTGGTCAGGTCACACGGTGAGTTTATTAAAAGCAGAAGCAACGAGTTGAAGCCCCTGCGGGCGGGAAAGTGGCATCAAGAGAACACGCGTGTGTACGGCCTGTGCTGCCCGCCTGTCACGCAGGAAGGTGGGTTCTGCATATGTCTGCGGGGCGGGGCTTCTCCCTTCGTGGGCCAGGTCACCTGGAGTGAAAATAGTGCGAGTATCTAGGGTGTGTCCTAGTTGCTGAGGGGGGGTCCTTCCTTGCTCTTCAGGTCTTTGCGCTTAGAAGTCCCGGGTTTTGCCCATTAGTCTTCACTCATACATCTGCCTCCTGCCCTGGAGATTCCAAGCTATGAGCTCCCTGCATCATTAGGGGCCCTGCCAGTGTGCGCCCCCAACCTGCTCAGCCGTCTGTCCCCTTGTCAGCTGCCTTCTCCGTGGAATCCTAGCAAAGCCTTCTCACTGCCTATGAAGGGATGAGCTCAGAGGAGAGGGTGAACGAGCAGAGCTGCTTTCATGTGCTGGGAGGCACACAGACAGCTTAGCGAATATCAGACCCCTCCCGGCTTCCCAGCCGCAGGAGACCGAGGGCGCTGTTGGCCACCGTTCCACCCTTGTAAGGTGGCGGCTCTGGGGACACTGTGCCTGCGTTTCACGTGCTTTCTTTTTCCTGGTGAGTGTCCCATTGGGAGAGAGGGGTTCAATGTTCGGAGTGAAATGTTGCGTCTCTGAGAGTGCTGCTGGCAAGCGCCTTGCGGTAAGAATCGCCCTGCGTCTGGGGCCCAGGTTCCAGGCAAACGGATCTGGAAGCAGGGCCGAGTCGCTGAAGGAGGCTCGGCGCGCGCTGTGTGCTGCTGGCCCTGCAGGACCGCTGACCAGGCCGCTTCCTGCACCTGTTGTCTCTGCCGGCTGCTCTCAAAGTGCCGCCTGGGCGAGTCCCTGCGCATCGGACCCTCGCTATGAGTGACATCCCAGTGGCTCCGCGCCAGGAGTTGCTAGAACCGTCCTGAAGGGAGAGACTCATAATTTCGAACACAGAGCAGAAGCACGGGGTCTCCGTGATGATGCGTGTTTGCAGCTGCCGGGCTCCGGGGTGGGGACAATCGGGGCAGACCCGCCCAGCGGCTGCCGTCTGGCCCCACGGCGTAGGTGCCAGTATGGTCTGCCCGCTGCTCTGCGGGGCTTTGCACTGCTGGGAGGAGGGAACCTCAAATTTCCTCTTCTCTGCATCACTGCTCATGACCCCTGCAGGCGAGGACGGGGGTTCCACAGGTCTTCTCTTTCCTTAAATCTAAGGGTGGCCTTCCGCGGACTTCAGCAGCTCTGGACGGCCCGCTGGCATCAGCAGACGCCTCTGACGTCAGAGCTGTCTCGCTGCGTGAAAACCCAGTCCACCCCTCCCGCGCCTCCGAACGGGCACGGAGTGGAGTAAACACATCAGTAAAACAGACTGGAGTTTTGTCACTCAAGCCTCGCTCTGCAAACCCAGGCGGGTGTGACTGTGGGCCTGGCAAGTTTGCCGTCCCTTGATGCTGCGAGGACAGCTGCCCTCGTCGCGCCTCCCTGAGCTCCCAGATTTGCTCTCAGGCCTCACTTCCCCGCCTCACTTCTCCCTTGTGAAAGGAGCCTGTTTCACCGCTGACGCCCAGCTGCAGTAACTTCATAGACTCGAAGGAGGGAAGGAGGTGAAGCCCCGGCTCCCAGGGGAGTTCTGGCCCCGGGGCACCATCTCCGGGTGGCGCATCTGTAACAGACATTGAGGGCACAGTAGCCAGACCCCCGACGCCAGCAGGGGACACCGCCTGGAGCCAGGCTTCAGAGGTGAGGCCTGGCCGACTTGCCAAGAGGACTCCCAGCCTGGACCTCGGCCAACTTGTTCCCTTCCCACCACCTGCAGCTGCTCCCAAGGGATGCGCATCAGCCACCGGCACGGTCACCAGGGACCGCTTTCTCCCTGAAGCCACCAGGGATTCTCCACCTTGTCCCTGAAAGCTGTGTGGGTACAACGGCACCAGCTGGTCCAGTCGGGACGGACATCCAGCGGTTAAGTGAGTGAGTCTGGGGCATGAATGTGTGGCTGGGCAGCTGCAATGAGCAATGTTGTATTGTACATTTGAGAGTGACGAGGGAGTACGTTTTATTTTTTTAGCATTTGTTTCCCTTTTTTCAAAAAAAAAAAAAAAAAGAAAGAAATGTGCAGGTGAGAGTGAAGGCGAGCAGAAGCAGGCAGGAGGAGAGAGGAGGAAGAAACACTTTGTTTTATTTAGCTGTTCGTCTGGGATGTTCCCCTGGCCCCGGTCGTGAATCCTGGTCCTTGGGATGTATGCGGACCACGCCTGGTGGGAGGTGGCGGGCCCAACCTCTACTCCCCCAGGGCAGGTGGGACTGAATGCACAGTTCTCAGCATGAGGTGAGACTTCTGTCTCTAGGTGCAGCAATGGATGACAGCAAAACTTACTGCACACATCATCTCGCAACATATGGCAAAGTTAAATCATACATTGTATCATAAAAGAAGCAGCATTCATGGTCAAGGATGCTGGCTTATGGCTGCAGAATTCAGACCGAAAGCGATCGCCCTCTGTGGTGATGTGAGACGCCCAAGAAATCTGTCCCCAGAGATGCCACAGAGTGTTCCAACTTCTTTAAACAATAGTAACAGTATTTTAGTATCTCAGAAAATTGTCTTAAGAAGATAACAACACGTGAAGAAAATTTGATGAAGAAAGGTGATGAAAACTGGCAAGTACGGGGGAATCTGAGGCTCTGGGTCTGTCTCCCCTGCACAGCTGTGCAGATGTTTGGCTCCAGGAAGGACTGGCCCCAAAGACGGGCTTCCTACCCCTCAGTCCTTGATGAAACAGTACGGAAGCCTGCTGGAGGGGAAGGTCACCAGCATGTCTCACCCGCTCCAAACCCACCCTGAAGAGCACAGCGCAGAGCTCAGGGACTGCTGTCCTTCCACTGCAGACATGACGTCATGTCACAGTCACGGCTCGCTGCGCACACATCCTACATGCTCGTGGCACAGAATTTCCAGTCTGGAGTAGAAACTGAGCTCATCGGCTATAATCTTGCCTGGTCGTCAGAAACAAATGAGTACTGTCCCCACACTCAGTCCCAAAGCAGAGACTCAGAAGGGAGAACTCGTGAAGAGACAGCGTCCAAGACCTCACCAAAGAAAGTGACTTTGTGTCGAGTTGAGTTGGGGGAAGTTCAGGTCTAAGGGTGCTCTTGAAAACTGAGGTTTTGATGGGGAGTCAGTCAAAAGGGCCTGGAAAACTCCTCTTAAATAGGAACAAGATAAGCCCCAGGCCAGTTAGCTCGTCTTAGGGAAATGAGGGAAGAGACAGCTAAGAAGAACCTTCCAAGATCAGAAGAAACCTCAAAGACTAGTCTCAGAATGACAGTGTGGGAGTTCAATTGGATCAGACTGTGGAGCAGCAGATAAATAGGATAAAGTGACCTATACACAGAAAAGAAAAAAATATCCAAGGAACAAAAGCCATTAGTAGAAGGCCCAGAGGTCAGAGTTCACAGACATCAAACAATCTCATAATTATTACCAGTGCAAAGTGGGAATTCACACCCACTCCTTCATTTTCACATTGAATTTTTCATTTCTTCTAATGTTAGTTTAATCCTTATCAATAAAATAATTTAAATAATGCGTGTACATAGTTTCCTATATAATATTTAAAGTAGTATAAGCAAAATGTTTCATAATAGCTGTAATTTATTACGAAAGCAAAATATTCCTAGTTGTCCTCCAGAATAGCATCTTCTATCCCCAGGGGCATCCTGATTCCTGGACAAAACCTCCCTTCCTCAGAGATACCACAGCCCTTTAGCAGGAGGGATGTGTCTCTGTCCCAGTGTGTCAAATTCAGGCTCAGTGATATGCACTCACCTCAGAGGGCCCTGACTTTCCTTCACCGAGCAGACGGGCTTGGTGTTTGAAGACTAGCAATTCCACAACCAGGCAATTAACAGGGCCCATGGCCTTCCCACCTGGAAGCACCTTCCTCTGTGTTACCTCAGGCCTTTGCAGTGGACCTGACCCCATAGCCTGCCCTCTAGTTGAAGAGAGAGCCCTGCATTGTGCACTTTTATATCATTACATCTCCCCCGATCTTTCTTTCAATGTGCTTTTGTTTTTCCCAAAGTCATGATGAATCTGTCAAACATGTAAATTGTCTTGTCTGCAGCACACTGTCATGGCACCTTCAAGAGGTGTTCTTGGCAATGCCGCCCGCCCCGAGTGCAGCAGAGCTGGACAGGGATGGGGCGCTGCGCAGGACCCCCCGTGTGCAGACGGCGCCTCGCCCAGGTGCCCGGCCAGCCTGGCGTCGGGTCGAAGCTGCACGCTCCGCCCCTGGGGCTGCCGGGCCAGGGTCTCCCCAAAGCCTCTGGTTTACAGCCAGAGGCACAGTCTGAGACACACGAAGATGTGGACGGAAGCCAAGCAGAAGCCTGGATCCTGAGTTCCCGTGGCCCGGTGGGCAGTGCCCAAGCCTCTTGCCAACTCCGTCTCGTCGGCCGCGTGGAGCGGTGGGGGGTCCAGGTGACTCACCCCAGTGGTGCCCACACAGCAGACACAGTCCTTCCTTCTCCAGCTGCGCTTCCAGGGAAACGAAACCAGAGGGACCCACGTCGAATCCCCCCAAACCCTCTCTCTCTGCTTCGGAGACCTGTTCTCTGGAAGTTCCCTGTCGGAGGGCCCTCTCTGCCCTCTGCTGTGCTGGTGCCGGGGTGGACGATGACCTGGTCCCTCCCACAGGCCAGCAGGAGCAGCATCCTGCTACCAGTGATCACACCTGTCATCGCTGTCTGTGACAGTGCTGGTGCCAGCGTGACCCGTCTGGCACCCTCGGGCACGTCTGCTACCACCTGGGCTCCTTGTCCCCGGGGTCCTCGATGACCAGCCGTCACAGCTCTCCAACATGCCTGAGGTCAGACAGAAGGAGACACTCGCCAGCGTGGAAGGAGAGTCGAGGACTCAGCACCAAGCGAGACAGAGAGGAGCAAGAAACCAGAGCCCTCGGTAGGGCGAGCATTCGGCCACGAATGAGCAGGCTGTCAACAGGCCCTCAGGACTGCAGAGCTGGAGGCGCGACTGGCACCTCTGATGGGACACGGCTGGTCTGCAGACACAGCAGTTGGTTGAATCTGTTTGCAGGCGTTAGGCCGGCGCATCCCCTTCGCACACCGCATGAGACCGAGACCGCCCCTCGGGACTGCGGGCGCCAGACATCACTCGGACGGTGCTCTGCTGAAGGCAGAGATTCAGTGACACTCCACCTCTGAGGGGGAGTCACCCCTGCGTGTCTGGCTCCACGCGGCCTGGGCAGGCGGTGCGAAGACCACTGCAGGGCCATTGGCCAGTGCCACTGACCACAGATGACAAACGCTCCCTCCTCTGACTCCAGGCCGTTTAAAACGCCTGGCTCTTCAGCAGGACAGCGGGTCTCCGCGGGGAGGCGCCTGCTGTGAACACAGAGCAGAGCGACCAGCAGCTGCAAGGACGGTGGCGGAGACAGACACAGCACCCAGAGAAAGCCCGTGCTCGTGCACGTTGTCAGGAGAGAAGAGGCTGCGGGCATGAATCAAGCATCACAGGCTGTGCAAAGGGAGTATTCAGAGAGCAAAAACGATCTCTTGAGTATTAGGAATAGTGATAGAAATAAAAAAGAAAGTCAATAGGCTGGTTGCAAAATAAAGCAGAGTCAATTGCTCAGAACCTAGAGCCGAAAGACGAAGAAATGACTGAGGTGAGAGCAGTGGAGAGAAGACAGAAGACCGCTTCAGGACGTCCAGCACCAGGAGGGAGGACTTCTGGAAAGCAGGTGAAAGGGGGGAATTATCAAAGAAACAGGATTCCCAGGTTGGCAAGACTTAAGCATCTACTGAAGGTACCAGTGTGGGATGCTGACAAGCTAACACTTCAGAGCGATGGTGATAAAGACGATCAGGCGTGAGAAGGGAACAAGGCAGCTAAAGAAAGAGGACTCGAGTTGACCCGACAAAGGAATGATGTCACATTTCAGTGGGTCCAGTTGTTTGACTCGATGTTTAGCTGAATGATGAGATTTTCACAACTGGAGGAAAAAAACTTACCTTGGAAAATTTTTCTTAGATGAGAGTAGAGAAGATACTTCACCAAAACCTGGGGGGAGAACTTTTTACAAAGTATGAACTATTCGAATGCAGGAAGCAGAAGATTCCAAAGGAGAAGAGTAAAGACAGTGTCCCCAGGGAGAGGGAGACTGACCACAGCTCGCCAGGCGTACACAGCAGCCTGGCTAGAACATTCTAGAATGGAGAAACCCAAGGGGATGAAAATAAAATAAAAAGAATAATTGCTTGAAGTGTTTGAGTGTTATGAGAGAAGGTCCTATTTTGGGAGAAAACTTTGGGATCAAATAATAGAAAATCAATTAACAGAAAAAAAATTGCCAGGTAATTATGAACTCAAGAGGGAAAATGTTGATTTAGAAAGAATCTCTGATTACCGGACAAAACCAAGTTTCAGTGGTAACTTTTGATATTTACTATTTTAACTTCTAAATGCTGTATTGCAGTTGGGAGAGAGGGAAATTCTGACTCCTTTTCTTCAATAGTAAATTCACAGAGCATAGTTAAAGTGGAAAATAATCAAAAAATAACTGTATCTGATATATACATAAATGTCACTTTTTTTCGTGGTTTTAAAGTGCCATTTCCCACTGAAAAAGTCAAGGGTCCATGGAAGACCAGCAGCGCTAGGTCTAAGGCATGAGACGTAAGTCGTGGCGTCAGATAGTCGTGCCACACGAGAATAAGGGACTCACGCGAACGCCGTTCGCAAGGCAGGGGCAGACCGAGGTCACAGCTCTTGCACCCATGCCGGATCATTTGAGCGTCGTAGGAATCCTAGTGGCGGTGAATTCAGTGCACGCGGTGCTGGAGTCCTGAATTCACGGAGCTTCTGAAAAAGAAAGAGCTAACTGATCACTTTGGGAGCATGTGAAGAAACAGACTCGTTATTTTGAAATCTGGTTGAGACAGAGAAAAATCAAATATCCCTCCTGACTTTCCATACAGTCTGCCTGTTGGATTTCAGTGGACAGAAGGGAAAATTCTCTGCATAGAGACGCTCCAGCTCATCAAAGAAAACAGGGGCTAGAGTTAGAATGTCACCAGTTGTTATAGGATGAGTTCACTCACCTGTGGAATAGACTGAGATGAAGCAAATAAACAGATGCTCCCCCACGAAAACTCTCAGGACACAGGTGATGGCTGCCGGCCGTGGGGGATGGAGACGGGGGACAGGCTGGGGGTGAGGGACACTGGACTCTGGTCAAAAGTGTGGTGTGAAATACAGGCTGAGATACAAGGTCAAGATTCAAAAATAATGTAGCACAGCGGACAAAAGGTTGAGTACCTATCAATCATTTTAAAAAGAAATCACCTTTTAATAGCAGTGTTCACTCTTTCTTAGGTTCACGATGCTTTATCATTTCGGGGCACTGAACTGGCATCTCAGTGTGTATTTCAGACGACTCCCCCTCCAGAGTCCAGGACCCTCACTACCTGTTCCCTCTTCGTCTCCCCCTCACGCCCCGCAGCCCTGTCTGTGTCCTGTGAGTGCTTTGCTGGGGCTTATCTGTTTGGTTGCATTCTGTTCCTCATATGAGAGAAGCCATCCTGCATTCCTCTTCGTTCTGACTTATTTCCCTGAACACGGTCCCAGTGTTGCCGCGTTATAATGCCCGCCAGTGTCGAGATGGAGTTATCCATCATCTCTGGCGCTCACATCACTAAATCAAAGACAACGGTCCCTGGTTCTCAGCCTGGAGGACGCAGGGCCACCTTGGGGGTGTCTGTGGGAAGGAAGCCCATCTGGATTTGAGGGCGCCCAGCTCCTGCGGCCGCTGTGCAGCTGCAGAACAGCCCGTGACCCTCCTCACGCCTCTCCTACCCACGGCTCGTCCCTGGAGCACCTCTTCCTCCCTCGTCTTCCTGCCTCTTCCTCCCTCTTCCTCCCTCCTCTTCTTCCCTCCTCTTTCTCCCTCCTCTTCCTCCCTCCTCTTCCTCCCTCCTCTTCCTCCCTCCTCTTCCTGCCTCTTCCTCCAGCTCCACGCCTGTCCCATCACTCACGACCACTTTCTAATAATGCTCAGTCCTCCAGAGTCAGCGGTTCTGTGACTGTTTTCATTATGAGCAGAATGTCAGAGAGACAACCTGCCCGTCTTTTAAGGTCTAGTGATTGTGAAGTGACAGGAAATGAAAGTGGGGAAATAAATACTTGGCAGGTGTGGGACCAGGGGTGTGCGATCTCTCATTGGAAAGAGTCCTCCATGAAAACAAATAGGCTGCGTTTATCAGTCTGCTGTGCACAGCCCCCGTCCAGCTAGGTGCTAATGGAATATTAACACGATCAACAGCTGCAGAGGCTGTGTAGAGGGTAAACTCCTGTTTAAAAGCCTTACCCAACCGTGTGTCCCTGGACACAATGAAGAAGAACTACTCCCTTAGGGAGGCCGCAGCCTCCACATCCTCTAGTCCACGCTCAGCGTGAGTCAGTAAGAAGGTTTTTCTCAAACATACTCTGGCAGGGAAAATCGACAGAGATGACGCAGGGCTGCGGGCACTCCCAGCATTCAGGGCCGGAGGAATAAGGGACACGGGGTATTCATAGGAAAGAAGTCACAGCTCTTGCTTTCAACACAATGCAATGTAAATGGGTTATGACGTTCCTTGGGATTCCTTCTTTGGGGACTTAATTCAATTCCAAGGCAGCATGCGTGGGAGCTGCAGGCTTCTTACGGAGGTGCCGGCAGGAAACGGCATTTGACCCCCACGGGTTGGATGAAGGCCCCTGGAGAAGGGTCTGTCTGGGGGACGGTGGGGACCCCAGGGAAGCTGGCGCTCTGGAGGCCAGTACCCCTGGGAGAGCCACTGTTCCAGCAGAGGTGGCTCTGGACACCAGGGAGAGCCATGCCCTGGATCTTTCCGGGAGGCAGCAGGGCCAGAAAAACATGGCTGTGTGGCCAGGACGCAGTGCCCTGTCCGGGAGGAAGAGGACCAAGGTGGGTCGCCAGGCTCGAGGTTGGCTCTCCTTCCCTTTGGCTGAATCCACCAAGATACAAGCTGGGAGGCCAAGTCACGCCCTCAGTGCCCGTGGTGACGGTGGAGAAGCCAGCTGGACACCTGCGTGGAGCCGTGGACAGTGGGCAGGTCCTCTCGGTCTTCTCTAGTTTCACCTTCAGGCACCGGCACCCACCGGGCACAGCTTCTGCTGCACGTCGGCTGAAGGTGCTGTTTGCGGCCGTGACGTCGGCTCTGAGCCCAGGCCCCGAGGAGCCCTGATTAAATGTCTGGTTGTCGTTTACGACTTCCAGCCCGCGGGCCCTTGTGATGTGACAGGAGAGCAGTGTGGCAGTGACCGGGGAAACTGTGAGGTTCAGTCCCCTGGTGCCACCTCTCTCCTGTGTCCTTCCTGCCACCACTGGGCAGAGCGGCGTGTCCGAGGCCAGGCGTCGGCGCTGCGGGTGCTGAGCGGGACGAGGGTGCGGACACGGAGGACGGGTGAGGCTGCTGTTAGACGCAGGCAGGAGAACGTTCCCGTCCAGGCTCAGAGTGGACAGCCTCGAAGTTCCGAAACAGAAACAGAGAAGAATCACCTCTAGGAAATGTCCCCGCCTCCTGCTTTCTTCCTTTGTGATTATTTTTTTACTTAGTGATTCCATTGGCAATGGCTTTATTGTCTCCTGTGCTTCCATCGCTCTGCGCGTCTCAGGATATGGAAACCTCACCTCAGTCTGTGATTTCTCGTCGCACCCGCCACTGGGATCCCAGTTCCCTGGCCACCGTGCAGGCCTGCCTGCCCACCCCCAGGAGCACGGTCTGATGTCCTGCGCATCTTGTGACACCTGTCTGTTCACGGATTGCTTCCTGCCGCAGTTTCAAAGTGGATGCGCCGCTGGTGCCCGGAGGGTTCACTGGCTGAATCTTCCCCCTTTTGTAAGACCAGAGGCTGGTTCACCACTGAGCATCCTCCTTACTCTCTCCTGATTCTCCCGGCGTTTAAGCCAATGCTGCTGGCTGAGCTGAGCTGGGCAAAACTATGAAAATATGCTTCTTTCTATTCCAGTTGTGATGGGAAGAGACCGGGGCCGTGTGAGGAGGGCCGCCCCCTCGTTTACGGGGTGTCACTCGGGGCACTGTTCGGGGGCACTGTTCAGGACACAGGCAAAGCTGCTTGGGGCATCCCGTGAGTGGACACTCGATACTGGTGTTGGCCTTCAATCTTGGTTGGTAGCAGCAGATGCTGTAATAGGGCTCGTGCTGTGTGTGTCCTTCAGGATGGAGCCAGACCTGTGCTGCGAGCCTGGCTGTGGGCGCCAGGGCTTGCAGATGCCAGATGTTGTTCACCTGAACAATTTGATGAGTGGACATAGCACTTACTCTGGAGGAAACTGAGGGGACCCAGGCAGGATCCATGGAGAATTTGATTCTGGACATTTAAAGTAAGTGTCCCCTTTAAACATCCAAGGGGTGGTGTCCGAATTCTCCGGGGGAAGAGACAGACATTCAAGTGTTCCCGGCTAACCGAGTATTCAGACAGTGGGAGAAGATACGAGAGACGAGATCTCGGGAAGGAGCCCTGAAGGACCTGAGAAGTTAGAGGCTGGAGAGAGGGAACCAGAAAGGAACAGTCTCAGAAGGAGTCTGCAGTGGGGCAGGAGCCCAGGGGAGTCTCAGCTCTCGGATGCACCTCTCGGATGTGAGCAGGGGTGGGGATGCACTCGACGCTCCACTTAGACAAAGAGAACAGGAGAGCCTTGCAGCCGTGTGTCGTGTGTGCTGCCCCACGAGTCTCCTCCGTGTGCCCTTAACAGCCTGCACACGCTCCGCCTTCAGATGGAGAACGCTTCATCCCTGCAGCCTGTTCCAAAGATAACTCATCTGTTGTACTCTACTGGGAGATCAATTTGACATTTTAATTATGTGTAAAAGTTCAACCAAATAGATGACTAGTGAATATTTTGACAATGTCTCTCATCCTGTGTTCTCACTGAGATTCCAGGAACCAACTCTCCACTGTAATTACATAAAATGAGGAAGAAAGAGTGGGTGGGCAGCGTGCCCAGCAAGTAACTGGAAGCGAGCCCCGGGTCGTGAGAGCCTGCATCTGTGCACTGTGTCTTCCCAGCAAGCGGCCGAGACAGAGCCGGCCTGGGTCGCCCCGGGTGCGGCGGCCCCAGGCTCTGGGTGGCGCCTCTGGCTCAAGTTCTCTCCAGAGGCTGCGGCCAAGCGTTGTCAGGGCCTGTTGGTGGCCGTGGGTCCTACTGGCTGTCGGCCAGCCACCTCTTCCCTCACACCTTGGGCTCCCCATGGGACAGTGACATGTGAAAGCAGCGTCCTTGAACCTAATCTCAGAAGTGACCCCCTCGCTGTCTGCTGTGCTCCTGGAAGGCCGCCATTGAGTTCCGGGGAAGGGCTGTCACCTGGAGGTACCTCACAGGCTGTGGCAGCAGACCCGGAGCTGCCTTTCTCCACCCACAGACACAGGGCCCCACACGTCTGACAGGAGCGTGGAGCGGTCTGGCGTCTGCGGTCGCTCCTAGGCTGCACTCCTCACGCCTGAAGCCGGCAGGTGACCGGAGGCAATTGCGCGCGCTTCTCAGCCCTGGTCCCCTCCTCCAGCTCATCTCAGCACCACGCATTTCGGCTGAGCAGCAGCCTCCGAGCAGGGAGCAGTCACTTGGCAGTGCAGGTTTTTTAATGAACACTTTACATCAAGTCTCCACCATCTGTTTGCTTCCTAATTACAAACCCACGCTCATTTTCAGTGGCATCATTAAAAGTGAGACCCTGACGAAGTGGCCGTCTGCTGGTCCTCTTGCTTCTAGACCTGTTCTCAGTTGTGATGTCCTGACATCTGAGGACTCTCGTTTGAGGTGAAGACACAAAACTGTGTTACTGTATTTACAACACACAAGTGCATACCATTTGAGGTCTGACTCTCTCTCTCTCTGTCTCTCTCTCCCCCTCCTCTCTCTCCCTCCCCTCTGTATTTTCTTACTGCAAACAGGAACTCGAATTCAGAAGGATTTTACATTTCAAATTCCCCAAATGTCTTGGGTAATTTTCGCTTGCTTTAGGGATAAGGGAGGATTTAAGAGGAAGCCCTTTAAATCGGAATTAAACTCATTTGCACAGTTTAGACCTACGGATCTCTTCTGTGTGCAGGATGAGGCATTTTACTGAGTTTAACTCTGCAAATATTGTTTTACCTCTTTGATTCCCCCCCCAAGGAATTACTCATCAAGATGAACTCTAAGTCAAATCAAGAGATACCAAGAGATATGTAGCTTTTAAAACAATCTGCTCATAGTTAAAGGAGAGTGGGTGGTTTTGCATTTCAAAGACACTGGCATTTAAGATGGATGCGTCATTAAGACTCCTGACACCTCTGCACAGGCAAGGAGACCAGCTTTGGGGGCCTTCCCAAAATGTAAGACCTGCAAAGCAGCTGTTCCCAGCAATGCCGACACACACACACTCATGCACACACACTCATGTGCACACACTTGTGCACACGCACTCATGCACACATGCTCAGGCACACACACTTATCACACGCTCATATGCACACACGTTTGTGCGCACACACGCTCATGCACACACGCTCATGCACACACGCTCATGCACACATGCTCATGCACACACATGCAGGGAGGAGTGACGACTTCACGAGTCGGACGCTGATGAAGAGTGTGTTCTGCGGTTGAGCAGATCTGCGAGGAAGTGACACGCATGTGTGGGAGCTTGCAGAGACCCCCTCTCATGCTCCAGTGTCTTCTCTCGATTTGCAGGTGTTGCCGACGGCAGATAGGGCAGCAGGCGGATGCAGGACAGCTTGGGTCTGCGCCGTGAGGCTGTTGTTCCCGGGGATTCATCTGCCGCGGAGACTCTCAGGGTGGTTGGATTCCTGGGGAATCAGTGACGGCTCCAGGCTGCAGGATTGCACCGGTCTGCGAAGCTGGTGATGAGTGACAAAGACCCTCAGCAGAAAGGGGTTCAGGTCTCTGCCAGCCCAAGACGCTAATTGGATGGGTCTGCATGCTCGCCATGCTGGCCCAGGGTGCCCACATTCCCCTCTCACGTTCTCAGTGTTTGCCTGAGGATGGCCTGTCATCTGGTCACAGAAGAACACACCGTTGTAATCTTCTGGGCACTCTGCCTGCAGGTACCTGTCGCATGAATTACGCTTCAAGAATTACTTTCTTCCCTTTCAAATGGTACATTTAAAGCATGCGTGTGTGAGCTCAGCAGCATTTAATTCTTCTAAGGTCTGCTAAGAAGGTGGCTTCACAAAAACTGCTGGCGACGGGCTTCTCGAACTCCAGTCGTGACAGATGCCGGGGGTGTAAGACGTAAGTTTTCAGTGCAGTTGGGAAACTCCGCTCTAGAGAGAGGTGGTCCGGAGCTGCTTCCAGGGCAGAGGATTCTGGAGGGGAACTCGTGAGCGGGTGTTCACGGAAGCTGCAGCGCCTCTGACTTCAGTAGCGGGGCAAGTTTTTGAGACTCTGCCAGTTTTTCTCTGGACTTTTCTCCATTATGGGTGCTGTGAGCGTTTCCGCCCTTTGGGGACTTTATTTCTCTCTGGGGAAGCTGGACCACAATAGGAGGGCATCTGGACTGGAGGAGAATAGTGATCACGGCAGAGATTCGGAGTGGAGGGGATATGGACGAGCCTAGATTTCAAAACAGAAATGATCCATGGAAAAGCAGCTGAAGGCAGTGGAAGAAATCGCACAAGAATGTGCGGAAAAAGCAACTAGCTACATGCTCTGGGACGGCACATTAGTCTAATGAGTTTTAGAAACTTGCATTTTGCTTGGGAATCATGTCTGTCCTTAAGGCGCAGCTCCATTCCACAGATGACGCCAGGCCGTCACACCTTCGGAAGCGTCGTGAAAGGAAGGCTCTGTGGTTCTCGCGTGGAGCTGTGGTGCAAACGGTTTTTGGAAGGGGAGCCGTAGACACAGCTGGTGCAGGTCTGGGCTCGAGGGCTGCTTTTATGACGTGAGAAATCCCTACGGTGTCCAGTGCTGGGGGTGAGCGTTTCGGCTTCTCGGCGGATCCTGGAGCGGTGCCAGGTCTTCTGCCCACAGGACAGAGAGCAGAGCCCAGACCGGGCAGCACCCAGCACACACTCACGGCTCCTGTTCCCGCCCGCCGCTGTGGAAGCTGTAAGAATGTGCCCGCGGGAGGGGCCGCTCAGTGCAGACTCGGGGGCCTGGCGACGGCGGGGGCGGGTGGCTGAGTGTCTAGTCTGCTCCTTCCAGGCTTTACCCGAGGTGGGGCTTCACCGGCTCCCTGCCTTCCACCTCCCGCCGCCACCCGTCTAGCGCACCTGCGGAAAATCCCCACAGCCCCCCGTTTTAACGCAGGGCCAACATCGCTGGCCGAGCTCCCCATTAGGAAGATCTTAAGGTAAGAAGCAGCTGCACCCTGGTCCTAAGCTTCCCGCGTTCTTGAGGAGAAAGCGTCCCGCCTCGCCCTCTAGCCCCTCTGTCCACGGGGTCTCGACCCTCCATTTCACCTTCAGTTCACGAAGTGCCGGGACCCTCTGCGGCTGGGTCTGCCCCACCCCAGCTGCTCCCACTGGCTCGCAGGAGGGCACCGGAGCTCCCTGGGGTGCCCAGCTCTGCCTGCATCACAGGGCCCGTGGGTGCGTGTGACTGCTCCCTGTCCCTCCCCGGTGGGGCAGGAGGCACACACCCGCGTGCTCCTGGGAAGCCCGAGGGGTGAGCTGAGCGCTTCTCCCCACGAGGCCTCGGCCTGTCACTGCCCTGCCATCTCCAGCTGTCCCCGCCTGGGGAGCCAGGTGTCGCCATCCTCACGCAGGTACGGGCAGTCCTTCTCTGTGGCTTCCACCTGGGCCTTCGGCCGGACAAAGCGACTTTCTTCTCCCTTAGATGGAAGAACAAGCATGCAAGCAAGCAAGCTGCCCTCTCTATGAGAGGACAGCAGGTTTCCATAGCAACCTGTTTGGGTCCTGACTCTGCACCGGTTTGGGAGAAGTGGCTCTCTCAGGTTTCTCTGTATCCCTGCCTCTTCATGCTACCGCTTAGTGGGTCACTGGGCACAGACAGGACGGGAGGGATCACCAGGGACACCCACCCTGCTCAGCGTCCTCCCTCAGCCAGACGCGGAGTCCCAGTGTCCCAGCCTCCCCTGTGGGCTGAGCTGGTTTCAGGAGGCGCTGCACTCCAGCAGACACCACCTCCAGGCAGCCCTCCGCGTGCCCGCACGGCCACCAGTCCCCGCGGAGCAAGCCCCAGTTCCAGCGAGCTGAGCCCTGCAGCTGGGCTCAAATCATCCTTTGGGCTTTGCTATTTACTGCTACTCCAACACTGTCCCTCACATTTTATACAAGTCTTTCAAAATAACTAATAGTAAGACCTACAGAGCCTGCATTCCTGGGTGCTCGAAGCAAAATTTGGATGCACACAAGGAGACTATAATGAGTCATCTAACATTTAAATGGCAAAAGAAAATCGCCCTCATTTTCTTTGTGGAACAGGAATTGCCTTCTTCATGATTAATCATTCTCTTGGCGAGAGACAAACATCCCGTCGCAGCGACCGCGGGCCCCAGAGCAAGAATACGGGTCTGAAAGACAAAGGCCGCGGTGCGTTCTCGGCTCAGTTCTGCCGGTGTCAAAATCGGCGTAAACACTGACGGGCTTTCAGCGTGACTCCTGCAAGCCCCGACGCAGGAGCTTTGCTCAGAACACGCCAGAGACGCAGAGTGCGGGACGCCCCAGGAGGCGGTGGAGCTTGGGTCCTGCAGTGAGAAAAGCGCCGTCTTTCCTTCACTGCGGAGGGAACGCGGGGTGGCCACCAGGATCAGACAGCGTCGCAGGGACTCCAGGGTGAGTGCGCTCCCCCGTCCGGCCCATGGAAGGTGGCCAGGGACCCTCGGAATGAGGGAGTCTGGTGGGCGAGACGAGGCCGTCGCTTGGAGAAAGATTTAGAGCAGTGGGTGTCACCACCTCCTCAAGGCAGGAATGCAGCAAAGGAAGTTTCT
Organism: Solenodon paradoxus; assembly: GCA_004363575.1. Classification (NCBI taxonomy): domain Eukaryota; kingdom Metazoa; phylum Chordata; class Mammalia; order Eulipotyphla; family Solenodontidae; genus Solenodon; species Solenodon paradoxus. Next base: position 103,342 of record RJWH01004103.1, on the reverse strand, counting down.
GGAAGTCTCCTTAGAAGTGTCGAAAGCTGTGTTAAATGTCTGAAGAGCTCACAGCAGTGCACACATGACGTGCGGTTTCAACCACAGCTTCCAAAACGCTGGAGAGAGAGGGTCACTGTGGCCAGGGACTTGGGTGGGAGGTCCCTGAGGTGCGTGGATTTCTCCAGCGGTGGGGATCACGCGCACGTGGTGTTTCGAGTGTGCTTTTGAATGTCGAGTATAAAACACGCGAAGCTGGGGGCTGCTGAGGGCGACAGCGCATTTCTGGGGGTGCTGCAGCTGTGGGGTACAGACTCCTGTCTCGGCAAGGAGAGAAGGGAGGCCTCGTCCGTGTGCTGCTCTTGGGACTTTTCTTATCAGGACAGTCAGGGTCCGATCTGCTCACCACTCGCCCTGTCTTGGAGCCTGTCTCCTCCGTGAGGTGTGAGGCCTCTACGGGCAGCCCGGGGCCCACTTCCCTTCTCTCTTCAAAACCACAATAAAGAAAAGGCATGATGCCTGCTCAGTGGCTAAGCAAATGAACGGTCCGTGTAGAAAGGTCAATCATATTTCCACATCTTGCAACAGAATTTGCTCAGAAACCTGGTCATGACAGCATGCATTTAGTTTTCCTTTTAAGTGAATAAAAAGCGAATTTTATGGGTAACAGATGATGCAAAATGAGAAAACACTTCTTAAGAAGAAAGGTGATATTAATCCAAATGTCACCATATTAATCTTGAAAACAGACCTCGCGGCGACTTCTGAAGTAGGAGGGTTGAAGGAGTGACCCCTCTACGTAAATCCCGCGGCTGCTTGGCTTCTATGCGCCTTTCGAGTCATTTCGGTCACGCTTTTGATGTTAAATGCCTCAGAGATTACATCTTCACAATAGTTCATAAAGCGCTTTAATACCACTCTTATGAAGTTTGCGTGAAGTTGAGTGGCAGAAACTATCTGGGGTTTTAATTATGGGGAACTCTGTCATTTAATACAAACTCGGGCATTTTATTCCTATTTACCAGGACAAGTGTTTCACTGTATGCATTTATGATTGGAGTTTTAGGACTGCTCACTGGTCTTTTCCTGCTCTTACCTCAGCCTCGACAAATCCCTGGGATGTCATCGCTAACGGTACGCCTGATGACACCCACCATGTGGGAATGAGGTCATTTCACCTTAGCTATCAATTTGGAGCTTGTTCCCGATGGTTGAGTATAATGATTTTCAAAACTGTCAGCTCATCAGATCAAACTTTTGCGCTGTAATAAGAGAGTGTCCCAGAGACAGCTTTGCGCTCCACGCCCCCCTCGCCAGCTTCACGCAGAACAGCTGCTGGAGGCATGTCTGGGACGCGGCTGTCAACATGTGGAGGGCTTTCCCGGAGCGCTGTCTTCCAGCTGAGAAGCCCTGACTCCATCAGGATGCTGTGGGGCAATGAAAGCGCCCTCCTACATTTTATCCAACACTAGATCCAGAACCTTCCAGAGACCCTTGGGTGACCATGCTGCCGTCTCCATGTGCACGCGTTCTGTGATCCTGTGTGCGCGCCTTTGGATGGAGGGCTCTTCAACATAATAAAAGCAGTTAGAGGCAATTCGGTGGCTTGTTTTCTGAAGGGTTTCCACAAGCACAGATACTTTTGAATTACAGACAAAATCCCCCAGATCCTGCCAAAGATTTGTGCCAAAGTCATCATAATTACACATCTCCCAGTATCTGTTCCTGCCAGGAATGAATTAATGAGACGATAGCGCTCATAATCTTTGAATACTATGAAATGAAAATAGAAACAGGCATAAAGTAATGAAGAACATAGGGCCTCGTGAAGGAGGAAACAGCGATTTTTGATTGTTGAGAGAAAGCACCTCCAGCTGATGGAAGCAGAAGAGACTCTTCCAGAGAGGAAGTCTGACAGCGAATGGGGCAGCGGTGAAGAGGGCAGAGCCAGCAGCCTGCCCGCCGCCGCGGTCTCGTCTGGGTCACTCTTCCCTGTGTTCCCTCTGGACACCTTGGGATGAAACAGGAAACTGGAAGAAAGTAGACTTTTACGTACTGAGTCACTCTTGACTCACAAGCCAGCCTTGAGGCCCCAAAATAAGAAAGTTCAGTCAGGCGATCAGCGTTGAGATAACCGTGCGGTCCAGTCTGTGCACAGAACCCCGCACACCCGGGGCTCAAGGGCGAGCTGTTCTGTTCCTGGAGCCTCCCCGGATGACTCGGATGTGCAGAATGAGAATTTTAGGTAACAGAAAATGTCAAACACGTTACTATGGGAACCTGTAACAACCGTAGTTGCAGATTATCAACTGCCTTTATTCCCTGTGCCTCTCTGTGCGTCTATAAACCTGAGTTGCTTCCACAAATTACTGTATGATTTGGGTGAAACCCATACAGTCGCCGGCAGGAATAAATCTGCTCTTAAAATTCTGGCGTGTCTCTGTGATCTCGTTGGTCACTTTGTAACAGGAGACCGCGAGGGTGAGGACCCTCGAGAAGCTTCTGCAGCTCCCCCTGGTGCTGCACGCCATGACATTGACATGCAAACAGACTGTCCTCCTGTCCGTGATGCTCAATAACCCCAGCTTCCCCTTGTGAGCGACCCAGAGCTGCAGTGAACACGGGCTAGGCGGTCAGGTCAGACTGCATTCCCCTCCAGCAGGCCGTGCAGAGCCTCTGTGAGTCTGGGTAAGCTCTTCCAGCTCTCGCACTCAAGGACCACAGAAGATCCCCCCTCCCTATGAACCAATGAGTCTAAGCTTTAGAGAGCAAGTAAATTCCTTAAAATAAGAAAACTGGGCAAAACACTTTTTATTGTACTACAGTGGGTATGAGTTCCCTATATTTTCATTGTGTATTTATCTATTTATTATTAATTATAATTAGAAGGATACTTGGATGGATGGATGGATGAATGGATGGATGGATGGGTGGGTGGGTGGATGGGTGAGAGGATGGATGGATAGATGAATGAATGGATGGGTGGATTGATGGGTGAATGGTTGGATGTATGGAAGTATGGATGGATAATGGATGATAGATGGATGGATGGGTGGGTGGTTGGATGGATGGGTGGATGGATGGATAGATGGATGGATGGATGAATGGGTGGGTGGGTGAGTGGATGGATGGATTGGATGGATGAGTTGGCAGGTGAATAGGTGGATGGATGGATGGATGGGCAAGATAGATGGATGGATGGATGGATAGAAAGAGAGAAAAACAAATAGATTGATGAGATCTGTGTGTCATGGGTAATAGTGCATAGGGCACAGTCCTTAGTTGAAGGAACCAGAGCTAGAAGCATAGATAAACTCAACCTACCATCTACTGATAATCAGATGATCAGTATGAGAGCAGGCCATATATTTTCATATTGGGGGATTATAAGTGAGGGAAAAAGAATGTTGTGCTTTTCTAGATGAGTTTTTTCCTCTGGTGTGTTTCACTGGCCAAACTACTTTCCTTTGTAAAAAGAGAAAATTATTTCTTACACGATTTCAAAGTAAAATTTTTCTCAAAATTATCAAACTATCCAATTGTGTATTAATTATTAAAAATCATAAAAGCTGGTAGAGTCTAGAAAGGAAATTTAGTCTGTTTACCTGCCTCTAGGCAGGACTTACATAAACCAGCAGAGATAATTGGTATCCTGCCAAATGACTATTTTTTGGTCCAAGAAATTAATTTTTTTCTAATTAGCGGTGTTGGAATAAGAGCTGTTTCGTATAATTAATGAGGACAGTCGCTGCTGAGATTGCTCTACTATCACATCGAGCACACGGGCTCCAGCGGGGCAGCCGGCCTCGCTCCTGGTCTGATCTCCAGTGGCCACTCGCAGCATCTCAGGACACGGTCCGTTACAGCGCGGGCCGCCGTGGGAAAAACACCTCGAATCGCAGTTCAGCTTCATCGCTGTGGCTCCCTGTGTCGTGGAGACTGTCCCTCCATGTTCTGATCTCACGAATGGTCCCATCCGTGAGGCACAGAGAAGCCGGCAGCAGAGACTGTGCTCCGGGACCTGCCCGGGGGCCGGGAAGCAGGGTCCTTGCTCAGGAAGCCCCCTGAGCGCATTTTTCTGTGCAGCAGTGACCATCTGTGTATGATGCACCTGAAGTCAGCGCTTGTGCACATGTCCTGCTCCTCCGAGAGCTCTGAGTGCGGATGCGGTGATGATAGTGAAAATCACAGCATGTTCGGTCAGCTCAGCCAAGGGCCAGTCCTTGGTTTCCACATGCACTAGACACAGGAGCTGTCTGCTGTCGACCAAAGCCACCCTTTTGCCTCAGCAGCCCCACACACAGGTGACACCCAGCTTGCACGCTCACGGATGGTGCCGTGCGTTCCAGCCCCCGCTTTTCCCCACAGCAGCCCTCCTCTCTGACACACGCCCATTTTCCAGGTGTGTCTGCCTCCAGATGCACAAAGCGCACCATTCGTCCTGATGAATATCCGCCGGGAATCAACCTGAACTTCCTGGCAGCAAAACTGCTGGAGAAGTGCAGGTGAAGTGTCTGCCCTCTGCATCCACACCCAGCCCATCCTCGTTAGCACAGCGCCACACCCTCCTGAGCCTCCACGGATGTCACAGGCTCCAACTGAGGAGGAGAGGAGGAAATGAGTGTTTTCCCAACACTCTTCATTCTCAGAATTCTGACCATCGAGATCAACTCCACCCCATGTCCACCCTAACGCTGCCCCAGCTCGTCTTCCTCCAACGTCCCTTCTTTTCTGCTGAGATGACTTTAGAGCATTAGCTCCCATCTCCTTCCTGGGCCAACACATTAAAGCTCTGCTTGTCACTCTCAGTTATAATTTGACTTTGTTTCAGGGCCCAGGCGAAAAAGAGCCTTAAAAACATTAGTGGTCAATAATTGGGTAATAAGGGTTTGAGCCCCACCAGGGGACTGAGTCTGCAGCCGTTACAGGTGGTGAGTTAGTGTCCCCTCCAGGAAAGGAGGTGGGTGAAGGTCCCATGCAGGGGTTAAGCTGGCCGTGGCTGGTGAGGGCAGCAGACCAGAAAGTGAGAAGTCAGGTGCCAGTTCCCTTAAATTCTCGGCCTGAATTGTTCATCGTGAGTAATCGCAATTATTTTTAATGAAGTTTGATCTAGAGCTTTGGCTTGGCAGCAGTGACCCTCGAAGCAGTGTCACTTTTGCTGAGGGAAATCGCTCTGGGACAGTCTCTGGAGGAGTCCCGTCAGGGTCCCCCGTGGGTCCAGCACGGTGTCTGAGACAGTCTGCTGATGTGCTGATGGTCTCGAACCACCCTGTCTTTCTTTTCAGCTTTTATTTTGCTATTTTATTTTTCGTACATGTTGTTGCTGGAATATTTTCTCATAACATCACTTAGATTTACGGTGTCTGCCATTGCACAGCCGCACCAGTGCAGAGCTGGTGAGACACATGGCGTGTCTCATCGCCAGCCTTTCTGATCAGGCTCTCCCCGTGCCCTCCGCCTGTCTGTTTATAAACAGCATTTCCTCTGGGGCGGGACAGGGGCCAGCGTTTCGTTTCTGAAATCCAGGTGTTCGCTGCTTTTAGTAATTGAGTTTGTAAAACATCAATTTCACACCTATTTTTTTAGTCTAGGGGAGGGCAGATCTATACATTCCTATCTGAGAAAATGCTCCAGCAGGAACCGAGTTGCTGTCATGTGAAATTTTACATTGCACATAATTATGTAAATCATCTAATTTCATTAGGAGGTTTGGTAATTCTTCCTCCCCTCACCGCTCACTCCCACGGCGAGCGAACCGTGCGCTTGTCCTCTGCATGTAAAGTCAGTGACTTCCGTGTCAACACTTCCCATTTCAGCTGGATTCCCAGTGAAAGCACCTGGGTTGCAGGGAATCCCGGGGGGCCTGCAAGGACCCTAAGTTTCAGCATAAATAGGTATCACATCATTCCGCATGAATGTATCATAAATGACACGAGGCCATTCTTGATGGGCAAAGACTCACGGACATTAAAGTGAGTGTGTTCCCCAAATTCCACGAGTCCGCACCCGCCCCCGGCTGTGGTTAAAGCAGCACAAAGGCGACTCGGAGTCCTCTTGGGAGCCTCCTGCTGCTTCCCTGAGACGTCGGATTAGAGACACCCCTCATCGAGTGTGTGCGGGGTCTGCAGACCCCGTGACTGGGAATCCACAGCCCAGGAGAATAGGGAGATGTGCATCGAGGTGCTCAGATTTTCTTTCCCGCGTCAGAGCCAACACGCTGTGGTTTCCTGTGAGATGAGGCCATTAGTTCGCCTTAGAAAGGACGTGCACAGGTGTGAGTGGTCTGCACTCCTGCTGATCCGCCTCAGATGCAGGTGCAGCCCACAGCCCTGGGGACCTGTTTTGAAAGCCTAGAGAATTATTAAAGCCTAGAGAAGTGGTCACGTCCAAGAATACAGTCCGAAGTGATTCCCATTCAAAACCTGCTTTCTGCAACGGCTGTGGGCAGTCACGGCTTGTCAGTTAGATGTCACACACGCCACGTGATGACAGTTTCAGAATTCGCTCTTTAAAACAATGTCGCTCCTTGCTCTGTGACTGCAACTTACAAATATCTGGGGGGCGTGGTTCTGAAAATATCCGTATTGCAAACTGTCGAAAAGCTTCTGGCATTTCTGAATTTTATTCTGTAAGTTATGGCTGATGTTGAGCGATTTTTGCCGAACCTGTGATCTGCTGTTCTGGGTGTTCAGGATGTGTTTGCTCTTCTCTGCCGCCCCGGGAAGCCCCCACACTCTGTTCACGGTGACCTTCAGCGGGAGCAGGGAGCACCTGGCACGTCAGCAGTCACGCCTGAAAGTGGCTTCTGGAGCAGTCTGCTTCCAGGTCGCCTCCCTGAAGCCGGAGGAGCGTGGGCCTCACGTTTCTAAACCCAGACGGGCCCTCAATGGCTGAAAGGCAGGAGCCTTTCCATGGCAACGTGGATGATACTTGAGAAACCCCAGAGCTGTCCAGAGACGGAGTCGCCAGGATGAAGGGGCCTGGGCCACCTTCCCCACAGCAGGGTGGGCTGGGTGCGCTCACCAGCTGTGCCCAGCCCCTCTGCTGCCCCGCCGGTCCCCTCCGGGGTCCAGTCCTTCCTCCTGACGTTTTCCTGCAGCTGATTTGTCCACACGGCTCTGACTCAGCCCTCGTCCTCACTCTGCATCCGTCCTGCGCTGGCCCGTTCTCACCCGCTTTCACCTGCTTCTACCTCCGCCCCGGGACAGCCCTGGGTCTGGCGGGTCCTCCCTGGGCCTGCAGCTTTTGCCGCTGCCCAGACCACTGGCCTTTCACTCAGCCCGGGAGGCCCTGCTTCTCTGCCCTGGCTCTCTGCTTGGTTCCAGCACGACGGCCGTGGCCTCAGATTTTGCGTGCTCACACGGAACACACCCAGAGTGTTGGTTTACGGCAGCGGGATGGATTGACGAGAATGGAGACGCTTCCCAGGGGTGCTGGCCGACTCTTTAATCTGCTCCTTCCATTGCTCAGCAGGTCATGAATTCACTCAACAATTTGCCTGGACACGCAACGACTCTTCGGGCCACTGCGGACCTGTGTGCTCAGTCTCTACCTGTGTGGCCCTGTCCTAGAGGCTGGGGCGTGGTGGTGAGTCTGGGGTTCAAACTCCTGTGTACATGGGGTGGTAGATGCTATGAGAAATAAAAAAGCATGAGGGGAGACACAGCGCCTTCAGTTTCTAAAGGGTAGAGGGGGAAGGGCGCGTGGAGAAGTTACCAGAACTTGCAAGGGAGGCAGCAGCCCCAGACGGGGCAGCGTCGCCTGGGGCGGAGGTGCTGTGGGCAGTGCTCCCATGAGTCGGGGCCAAGTTCCGCCTGCAAACTCATTGCTTCTGTCAGAGCGCTTCCTGGGCAGGGGAGGCCGGTGGCAGAAACAATGAATCCAGACGTGTTCCCAAGTTAGGAAAACTATGAGCTGGCATTCAAGAAGGTGCGTGATCCCAAGCACAAGCAAGGGAGAGCCAACCCCGCAGAGACACCGCCGCCTGGTTCTCCGCGTCGTGCTGCCCAGAGGCCCCGGCAGTGGCGCGTGGGGACTGAGACGCGGGCGTGAGGGAATGCGCCGCCCGGGGCAACAGTGCGGGGAGAAGACAGCAGGTCACCTCTGCGGTTCTGCGCAGAGAGCAGCCGTCGGCCGAGAATGCTTTACCCCGTGAAGTCTATTTCGTGAGTCGGGGAGAGCCCGCCGGCGTGCGGGACGCCCGAGAGGATTGCTGACGAGCGAGCACGACAGGAACGCTCCGCAACGTCTGAGGAATGAAAGCGATGCTGAGCCGCCGCCCCGGTAAGAAGGCCAAGTCTGGGAAGCCCGCCTTGGAGGGCACAGAGACCCCGATTGGCGTCCGGGGGTCTTCGGGGACCACGACCTGACGGGCAACCCCTCACGCGCTGCCCACCAGCGTCCCTGTGACCGGGGCCCTGAGTTACGTCGGTGACACAGCAGCTGGAGGGGACAGATGGCCCCTTGCGGGGAGGGCGCTCCCTGTCACACAGCCCTGCTCGCTCTCGCTCAGGAGCTGAGACTCTGGTCTCCCAGCTCCATCTTCTGCAGAAAATACATGGAGCCTTTCCTTCTCCCCAGCCTTTCTTTCGGGTGGCAGTAACAACACCAGAGGGAAAAGTGGGTTTGCACAAAAACAAGGGGGAGACCTGAACCTCGTGAGTTCACGTGCAGATGTGTAACGTGCGTTTCGTATGACTTCAGTGTCTGCAAATGGTTATTGACTCGCTAGGGAATAATAATAAGGCGCGCCCTGGTGGAGTACTGGTTAGGTTGGCCGCCTTTGACAGGAAATGCAGTCCGCCTGCCTCCCGAGGACCCAGGTTCAAAACCCGGGGGGCAGGGGAACAACCAGGGTGAACAACAAGCTAGGATGCGGGAAGCATGGCTCCGTCCTCTCCCTGCCCGCACCTTCCCTGGAAAAGAACAGAGAAGAGTGACACAGTGGGATTCTGCGACTGCAAACGTACAGTGTGTGCTCATAAGGCCCTCTGGTGAAGGTTAGCATTGCGACCAGGTCCCACTCCGCCGTGACGAGGTGGGGGAGTCACCGGAGCCTGTCCTTGCTCCGGGGCTCACCACTCACCGGTTAGTTGCAGCAAATAAGACATAAAACAGAGGCAAAGAAAAGCGCTCATTATGTCAAAAAAGGGCAGAAAACGAGGAGGAAGACAGCAAAGAAATGATGGGAGAAAAGAAAAGAAACAGCAAGACAGCAGATTTAAACATAAAGTTACCAACACAATCTCATAAATACAAATGGTCCAAACAGCCTAATTAAAAGAAGTGCTGTCTGACAAGACAAAAGAATGCTATGTACAGAAAATACTCGAAATAAACACACGCAGATGGGTCAAAAGTAGACAGCTGGATAAGTTTACGTTGTTAACAAAGAAAAATTGGAGAGATGCCTGATATCATACAAAGTAGGCTTTGGAGGAAAAATGTTACAAGGAATAAAGAATACCTGTGATAAAAATAAAAGGGCAAAAGCAATCTAGAGACGCCAATTCTAAAGTCTATATGCGTCTAGCAGTAGGGCTTCCATACACATGAAGGAAAACGGATGAACCTATAAGGAAAGCAGGAAAATGCACGATTACAGTCAGGTTGTAATAACTGCTCTCAGTAACTGATAAAACTCATTGCCAGAAAGTCAGGTGAGATGTAGGAGACCGGAACACACCTAGCAACCGATTTGACCTAGTTGACGGGGGCAGACCTCCGCACCCCGCACTGCAGAGGACATGACAGCACACGGGCGCTGACCCAGACAGCCCATAAATCAAGTCTCAACACGTTGAAAGCCACCCCCGTCCTACCCAAGATGCTTCCTGACCACAAAGCAGTTAGTGCAGGGCTCAGTGACGGAACGAGCTGGAGGAGCTGAGGCCTAGTCCTCGAGGGTGTAATGAGGAAGGAGGTGGGAGACGGGACCCAGGAGAGAGCTCCGGGGACCGTGCCCGCGTGCGCGTGCAGAGCGCGGAGGAGAATGCGGGTGGAATGTGGGGAGCGAGGGAGAGAGAAGCAAAGAGCACGTGAGATGCCCCGGGGTGGGTCTGTCTGTCCGTGTCTGGAAGACACAGCACTCAGCTTCGGTCGAGAGGGCAGCTTCCAGAAGGGTGTGAGGAGGAGGCCGTGTGGACAGTGTGGCTGCAGTGTGACAGCAGAGATGCTGGAACACAGAGTGGTCGCGGAGAGTTTCGAGCGGGCTTCAGGAGCAGGGCAAGCGTGATGTCCACGCTAGAGGCAAGGGTCTCGAGGGGTCTGTGTAGAGAGGCACTCACGCCCGGCCTCTGGATGTGATGAGAATCAAAGTCCCGAGACGTGGTGACATCCTGCGCTGATGGGACCGGGAAGAACCAGGATCTGCGCAGGATGCCGAGAAGGAACAGGCAGAGCAGGAGGGTCCGGAGGCCTGGAGAGGCCACGTCAAGGGAGGAGGGTGACAGCCAGCCCCGCTGCTGGCCGGGTTGCATGAGGGCTGCACCCACGTCACCGCAGCGGACTCCGGGCTCCGAGACGGCCCTGGAGCTGGGCCTTGCTCCGGGTCTGCGCCCGCCGTCCAGCGCGGGCTCCCGTGAACAGGAGACCAGGCGCGGGGATCTTTCTCACCCACGCAATGCTTTTCCGCGGCCCCGACCCGCTGCAGGGGGCTGGGTGCAGGGGTTTGGGTGGGCGACCCTCAGAGCTGCTGCGGCCAAGGCTGCCCGAGGAGGCTGCTGGCCAGCGGGCTGCACCCGGGACCGAGTGACGAGAAGGCACCCACGTGCGCTCGCATTTGTCAGTGTAGCAAGTCCTGTCCTATCCCGACCGGTACAATTGCTCATGGAACTGCCATGAGTGTTAAACGAGGGGAAGCTGGGATATTCTCCAGAATATTCTCCAGTTCAGGCCATGTGGTTTTATCGACTAGCTCAGATCCTTGGACCCAGATGAACACACGCACACAAACTCACAACACGCGCGCAGCACACACACACACGCACTCTGCACGGTGCCAGGAGTGGATGTTACACACTCTCAGCCGTCCTTGCCTGGAGCTGCCCAGCCCTGCAGCACAGAAGGGGTTGGAGCGGACACAGCCACCCACCCCTGATGGTGGCCTCAGGCCTCGTCCTGGAGACCCTGTGGCTCAGGTCTGCTCCAGGCTTCCTCCGAGGGGCTGGCGCGTGTGACCACATCTCTGAACTGCCGGCCTGATGGCCCAGTCTGCATCCCCGCCACTCCACGGAGCAGCACCCGGCTCTGTGGCCTCATTGTCTGCAAGGTGCCTTCTGTGTTTTGTCACCTCTGCCCTTTGTGTCCAAACTATGAGCAGAAGAGACGTCTGTTCCCATTTCCAAGGGAATGCACTGGACGAAGATACATCTTTACCACACCTGAGGGCCACCAACCTGTGGACACACGGGACCTGAGCTGGAGACTGAGTCGGGTCTCCGCACTGCAGAGAAGCACAGAGGAGCCGATGCGCCGTCCTCGGTTATCCCCAGCTGTTCGGGCACGAGCCACCATCATTCAGCAGATGCCGCGCGTGTAAACACGAGTGGGCCGGGGAGGGACGGGAGCATGCTCCGGGATGTATGTGTGGGTCCCCGCCAGGGATGTGTGCCCGATGCCCACAGAGCAAGGCTGGGTGTGGTGGGGCCTCTGGCAGCTGGGTTCTGCGGTGTATGGCTGCTGGGGGGCACAGGCTGCCGGGGGTTCCTGTCTCCCGCCTGTCCCCAGGCCCGGCAGCGACACGGAGCCAGCACAGCTCACCCGGCTTTTGTTAGAGCTCTGCTGAGGCTGGAGAGGTGTGCTTGCCTGGGCCTGCAGTAGAGGCTGCTGGAGACACTGTCGGGGAGGAGCTGTGTTCACAAGAGTCCTTCCTGAGCGCGCACACACGCACACGCACACGCGTGCACACACGCACGCTGCGCAGCATTCCTGGAAAGGTGCAAGACGCAGTCACGGGAGTATTTGGGCCCTTCCATCACTCCACCATGATGTATGAAAGGTCCTCTGTCCGACCCTCTTTGGAAAGAAGGGGTGCCTGCGCGTGAGCTGGCCAGGCCGTGTCCCCGTGCTCAGTCGCCGTTGTCTTCTGCTGCATCCTGTCACTGTGAGACCCTGACCCCCTGAGGGGACATGTAGCCTTTAGCCAATGAAAGGACAAGGACAGGGGGACAAGGAGCCGCTGTCACTGTCCTTGAGCCAAAGGGAACAGCTCATGGGCGGGAATGGCGGGATGTTCCCCCAGTCTTCTGCCATCGGGGTCTCTTCTGCATTCCAGCAGAGCCCGTTTCTGTATCTGTTCTTCATCCCTAACAGACTCCATAAGAATTTTTCATTTTGAAACGATGGGGAAAAATAATGCCCTGGATCTCTTTAGGTTGCTGAGGAAATTCCGGGAAGACTAACAGCCTCGAGGACGTGCCCGCGTCAGGCCCACACCTGCAGCGTGGAGATGAAGAGGGAGAGCTGCCCAGTGAGTGCGGCCCCGTCACACGCACCGGACATGGTCGCCCCTCCCGCGTCCAGGCTGACAGCAGTTGTCCACTCGCAGGTCTCTGCGGTAACCCAGCACTAAAGACGACCTAACGTCCAGTCCCGGCGTCGAAGAGCCGTCAGCTGTTCTTTGTGCTTTCAATTCCCAGGGGACCGACTGGCAGGGTGGAGCCGGACAGGTCAGAGGGACAGACGTGGGGACAGCAGTTGTTAGGCGGGTGAAGCAGCTACGCACACGTTGAAACTTACAAAGGATCTAGATTTCTAGTTGCTGTGAAAATGTCAAAAATAGCTAAGGGGGAAGGGCCGCGAAGAGAGGCGCAGAATCGTGAATGGAGAAAATAAGACTGCGTCTGAAGAGGGGCATGGCACTGGGAGTGACAAGAGGACGCTCAACCCGAACCACATGGCTGCAGATTCCAGATTTCAGGAAGCTGGCTCCTGGGTCCTGCCTGTTTCTCAATCTCAGTGTGTGACCATCTGCAGGTTCCTGAATACCACCAGCCAATACCCCGCCTTGCAGGGAGACTGTGGGGACCCTGCAGCTCTCGTGTGTGAGGGGCTTAATGTTCCCGGGACAAAAGGATTCACACAAACACGAGCCATTATCAAAGCTACATGTTTTAAAGCCTAAGGACTCCAGTGGAGCTTCCTTTCTCAGAGGCCTGCTGAAGAGTTTAAGGGGCTCCGATGTGATGCTGAAGTTGATTAAAGATGGGGCGAGAGCACAGCACACAGGTTGAACGCACGGGGCCTTAGACTGCAGGCGCGGAGCCGGTCGACCCCGGGTGGCGCTGCTGGGGTGAGCGGGGATCCCTTTTACGCATTTACTTTATTTTTAATGTGAAACGTGACATGACGACCAAGCATAGGAAAACGAGGTTCCATCTCCCCACCATTTGTAATCAACAGTCGACCGTGCAGGCTGTTCGATTGCCACTGTTTAAAAACATAAAATATTAAACATGGAGCTCCGATCACAGCTAACCCCACAGAAGGGTCTACGCAACCGCCCAGGAAGAAAACCGTACTGTTCTGTCATTTCTAGGGACACTGTTTTGCATCCTGACAATTATATCCTCGTTCGTGTCTGCTTTTCATCTCTGAGACGGTGACACCGACTGCCTTCGCTGATGTCCATTTTGCTTTTTTATTTTCCACGTTGTTTTGAGCTTCTGGACGGCACTGAAGATAAATCCAGTGGTGGAGTTTGTTCGTTGCAGCTGGTCCCGTGCGAGGCACCTTATCTCCAGGTGGAGGTGGTTTGGCTGACCCCAGCCTCGCTGTGTCAACTCACGCTGGCGCCGCCATTCGCCTTGTGACGTTGCAATCATCACATCGCCAATCCCAGACGTGGACGGGCTTTGCAGGTGCTGGCAAGCTGCCGGCAGTGGCGGCGTGCGTTCGGGCCCACGGGCGGCGTGGAAGAGGCCCTGAGCTGCCTTCTGACCAGCGCCTTGCTCCACCAGACGTGCACTCCCTGCCTAAACCCTTGTGACAGAAGGAAAGGTAGGTCCCTGCCGCTGTACCGTGCATGTCTCTGCTGATCAGTTGAGTGTCTTTGCACAGATGGGACAGATATCCATGCTTCTTCTGTCACCTGCCTCTTCACCTCTGCCGTTAGTGATTTCTAGCAGCTCTTCATCTAGAATACGTATTTATCTCTTGGCCGGGACATCGGTTGAAAGGCCCTTTTCCCTACTGTTAGTCGTTTTTTGTACATGCACCCTGCCTTTTGAGATACTGGGCTTTCTTATTTCGAAATGATCAAAGGTATTCGTACTTTTATTTCTCTTGGCTATTTTTGTGTTGTTTAAATAACGGGAACAAACAACTGAAAAATCACTTCATCACATCCAGGGCAGAGGGTGGTCTTCTTAGAGCCGATTTTTTTTTCCACAGTGGTTTCCTAAACCAACTAGAATTGCTCTTTTGTATTGATTGCAGTAGTAATCTAATTTTTAATTTTTTTTTGGCCAAACGGACGCGTCTTGATTCCACTCCCTGCAATAATGCCTTTCCCACAGGCTCAGTCGCCGCTCTCCCGGGTTCCAGCAGGCGGCCTCACCCTGCGGACCCCTCTGTCAGATATTCGGCTGACACAGCCTCACAGCCGCTCTTCAGGGATGCCTGACGCTCCGCTGGTCCTGCTCTTCAAAAACAGCTTCTCTCCCAGGCACCTTGAATGTTTCATAGTCACTTCTGAATGTTTACCTTCCAGAGCAATGTAACTGGGGTTTATTTTTACTGAAACGGTTTTCAATGTGCAGGCAAATTACTGGCAAATTGGGATTTGTCATACTTACCATGCTGGGTCCTCTTTTCTATGACTAGGATGTGTCTCTGCACTTGTCATGTTATCTTCTCTCTCTTTATGATTTTCTCCCCATAGCTAGTGGAGTTGCCCTTTCTTGGTAGGTGCATTTTAACTCCAGGATGCAGTTTTGTTGGTGTGTTTCCTGTCATGCATTGTAGCATTTTTTTATATTACACTTTGTAAAGACTATTTGCAATCTAAAGGAATGAGCCATTGGGATCCATCAATCTTCAGCAATTTCCAGATGGTTCTACTGTCTCCACATTGATTTTATTGGTTTTCTGTGTAGAAAACCATCTAATCTGCACATAGTGAGAAGATTGTCTCCTCCTTTTCCATCTGTTTTAAACGTTTTTCTTTTTAGGATAAACAAAATCAAAAGTTAACACATTAATAAAGTAACACCAGACAAGTAATTTAGAAATTTGACTGTTTCATAATCTTGATGTCTTTCATATTGTTTTCCACTAAAACAGCTACTGCTTCCTTGCATATTGGTATGAAATGGACAACGTGGTGTTATTCCTGATTTCTGATGTAAAATACAGTACTGCTGATGTATGATCACAAAATATGCTTTAATATCTATATTCTTTAAAAAAATATGAAACACTTCACGAATTTGCCTGCCATCCTTGTACTGGGACCATGCGACTTTGTTTGTATCATTCCAGCTTTAGTGTATGTCCTGCTGAAGCAAGCCTGACTTCCAGACTTCTAGGAGATAGTCCTAATTGTGTCCAGCTTGATCTGTTCATTGGTTTGATCCATTGGTTATTTGTTTAATTTTAAGTGGTTTTGTTTTTTATGGAATTTTTTTCCTCTGTCTATTGAGATGAGAAAATTCCTCTTTTATTCTATCATGTCGCAGCATACTAGGATGTTCTCTTTCTATATTCATGCAAATTATTTTTCCATTTTGCTACCAAAATGATAAATGAATGTGTTTGAAAAAAATGGATAGTAACCAAGATAAGTAAAAACCTTATAGCAAAATATACTTTATTGCCCTTCAGTTTCCCTGTTCTGCTACACAGCACAATCACATTGAGATTGCTCGGTTGTTTAAGGAGACAATATTGATCTCTGCTACTTCAGAATCATGAGTTAATGTTTGCTTTTTCAGTCTGTGACCCAACCCTAAGCCTGGGGCTCTCTTCACTCTGCTCGGGTGTTGGGCAGCCCTGTGTCCTAGCTTCTAGGTTTTCTGTTTCTGGAAAGCTCCAGGGCAGGCAAAGAGATGACCCTGAGGAATCCAGGATCCACCTCAGCCCGCACCTGGCTGGGCCTTGTCCTACCCTCAGGCACTCCGTCTTCCTCTTACACACATTTCACGGTGTCCTATGGGACATGCTTTTGCCATTTATTTATTGCTAGTGTCAAAATCACTGTGTTTGGCTTTCAAATTTAATTAGTCACTTGCTGGGGTATAGAATTCCAGGGTGAGATCAGCTTTGATTGAATTTTGAAGGATCTGTTACATTTTGTGGAAGAAGAGAAATATGAAACAATTTTTTAAATTTTTTGCCCTTTAAATACGAGCTATTTTTAAAAATCACCTTCTGAGGTATATGTTTTCAGTTCCTCCTATTCCTCCTGCAGGAATGAGACTCATCTGTTGGTGGGTTTTGTGATTCAGGGATCTGGGTTCTTGTGAGAAACTCTCCGAAGGATGAACACCTTTCAGGTCTGGGGCAGTTTTCTTAGATGATTTCTTCTTCTTTTTTTTTTTTCTTTGCTTTTTCTCTCTGTCTTTTGAAATTACGGTATTCATATTTTGGACCCATTTTTAAATTTTACAGTGTCCTTTTTATTTCCTTGTTGCTTATTTTTTTATTAATTGTGTATTGTAATTAGAAAGTAATATAACATCATTGTAAAAATCTTAGGCAATTCAGAGCAGCAGACCCTCACCCACAGATTCCACCGTTATATAATTACTAATGTTCTCAGTAGTGGAAATTCTTTAGATTCTAAGTGTCTATTTTGGACTCTTGTACCAGCCTCCGTATTTCTTGTACTCATCAATCTTCTATCATTCTTGCCATTATTTTCCTCCTAGGTGAGAATTGTCATGAGTATCCTCTCATTTCCATCAAAACGATCATGATTTCTGCCTTAACTGGTTGCTTCTCTGGAGGCCCTTTATTTTATAGTTGTTCCTTTCTCAAGGCATTCATTCCTGTGCGTGGATGAAGCAGCATTTTGCTTTTCAACATATTTACCATAGTCTTTGCTCCTTCTCTCTTGATTTCTTTGTTGCTCTTTTATTATAGTACCTTCTCTGACTTGTTTGCCTTAAGTTGTCTATCTCTTCACATTGGAAACTTTTTCAAAGATCTCCTGACCTCTGGGCATTGTCTCCTACTTCAGGGAGTCATTAAAATAATTGGATCCTCTGTATTCACGGCAATGTAGCTTTGCTGTTTGAACCCTCGATTCCTAGTATTTGGAGAATTACTTCCCCTTTCTAATCATTCCCTCTGGCACCCCTCACTCAGAGACACCTCAGGACTGCTTGGATTCAGAAAGCTGAGATGTAAATGGATAGGACAGGTAGGGGTATAAGACAGGTAAGGGAACAGGACAGGTAAGGGAACGGGACAGGGAAAGGAACGGGACAGGGAAAGGAACGGGACAGGGAAAGGAACGGGACAGGGAAAGGAACGGGACAGGGAAGGGAAGGGGACAGGGAAGGGAAGGGGACAGGTAAGGGAAGGGGACAGGTAAGGGAAGGGGACAGGTAAGGGTATGGCTCCCAGGGCTCCAGTGGTAAGCATCGCCCTCTGTTTCTGTTGTAAGACCAAGTCCCCTCTCTGCTCTGTCCTTTGTATCTCTCATGGGAGAAATTTGGCTTCACGTTCCTCTGATTTCGTCATCACCCCGTGTCTCCCACTTCCATTCTGAAATACTTATCGATTGTACTTTTCCCATTGCTTTGTCCCTCGTGGAATGATTGCTTCCATAGCCTCAGTCACACCTTGGTGGTGGAGAAGACAGAGAAAATGAAACGTGTGCTGAAGTCCCAAGGTTTTCCAGAGGTTTTAATAGATTTTTAAAAGACATTTATCCGTTCTTTGATGCTTCATGTGAATTCTTGTCAGTGATGATAGATATTTATCACCTGTTTGAGCTCAATGTTCCAATACCTGGTTGGACATCTTTGCACGTGTTTCATAAGAACACTTCCTACTTTCTCTTCTCGTACTTTATGACTTGGGAATCATGCAGGCACTAGTCACAGTTACTCCTCTGCTTTCTGAGGTCCGCTGGTTGACAGGCAGGTTTCACAGCCACAGCTTCACACCCTGAAGAGTGTCCACCCCGCGCCCCAGCCATCACCCAGCTCTGACGCAATCCACCACCTGCAGCCGACCCTCCTGCCTCCCACCCTTCTGGTGACCCCCCTTCTCTTGTCAGAATCCAAGGGGTCCTTTTCGTGTGCTTGTTTTTCCTTTGCATTCCGCAAGCGAGTGCGAGCACACAGGCTGTGTCCGTGCTCTGACTTCCTCCACTTCGTATGACCCTCCGGGGCCAGCAGCCCATGAGCAGCGTCGGCCGCAGATTCACTCTTGTCTCCGAGGCCACACGTGCCGCTCCCTCCCTGGCTCCCATGGGCTCATTTCTCCACACACAGGTCCTCTCGTGCTCTGCTGCACCTCCTGGAACCCACTGGGCGGAGCTGCTAAAGCTCTCGACTCAGTTGTCAACAGGACAACAGAAAGCTGGTCTGTGTCTGCTTAAGAAAGGGAAGAAGTGCTGCTCGCTTGACTCTGAGATTATTAAGCAGATGGCGGGACATGCATCCACAGTCGCGTATTAATTGTGTCTTTGATGCGTCTTCTCTTAGTGGAAGTATGCACACCGGCCCTGCACCGTCTCAGCTCCCTTCCTAGTGAGCAGAGCATAAGGCAATGGCAGGTGAACACACACACACACCCTTCCCAGATGCCCTGCACAGAAGTAAAACCTGATTCCAGCATTCTGGGGCAATTCATGTCAGCACCATCCGAGCGGCGCAGCGTCAGGTGGACTTGCTGCCTCCCTTCCTTCCCAGGACCCTCACATCCAGTTCCTCCAGGGGCAGGTTGTGCTGGGCTCTAGGTTTCCACACCGAGACTGGGCGGAGAGCCAACTATTATTATGCAAATGAAGGCGCTAATTGCTAGCAGGGTCCTCCTGGAGAGCGGCCAACCTCGATTGCAGGCCCTCAGCCACTGGAAATATTTTTTCTAAACAGTTTTATCCTCCTGGATCAGCTTGCAATTCATTTTTCATCCTTCTGTTTCTTTTGGATGTGGATCTGCATTTTGTTTTAATACCGTTGTACCTGTTAAGCATCAGCTAGAAGCACTCACAAAATAAAATTCAATTCATTCTCATGAGAGGCCTGCAAATTGTTTTTTTAATGATTTCAATTTTTCTTTAATTTTATGAAAAATGCAGCGAGTCCATTATTCAACTTTCACTTACAAAAGATATAAAGAAAAATTTGAAGTTGCCTTTTTCCTTCTGTGTAGACGTAATGATCATTCGGTCGATACCTTTATCTCACTTTTTTAATATATCCTTGTACTTTAACGTGAGCACCGTGCTCCCTTCACTGGTGAGCATGCAGTTTGCGTTCTGATGCGATGCCTGTTCTTTTAAAATGATGACTGAAGAGAGCGTCTTGTCCCAGGGACAGACTCTTCTGACGCTGGCAGTCATATTCTCGGATGTTCCCTCGTATCAAACTGGCCAAGAGAGTAGATAGTAACATGCATCTCCCACTTTCGTCCACTAATTCATTAGTGACATTTTCTAATATTTTCTTAGGAAATAGTCTCGAGAGGAAATCGCTCTAAGAGCTTATGCTGGCGCCGGTGTGTCCCACGTCCACAAAACCTGCCTGGTTTCCGGACACACAGAAAGCTCACAGGTGGCTACTTGTTGAACGTGTGTGTGATGAGTGAATGGGAACGAGGCCACCCAAATTGGAGGTGCTGTGACCCACTTTATGTACTGCCTGTAACTTCTCCACGTTACACCCCACGTGCAGTGTCGGCCAGAACAGGCAAGCTGGCTGGTGGTGACAAACACCGTCAGCTCAGGAGCGTAACACACAGAGACTCTCCTCCTGTCCACGCCGCATGTCCACGCGGGCTGGAGGGCTGCCCCCGGCCGTCCCACAGCCGTCCCGATGAAACGCATGTCCACCCTGGACCGGGAAGGTGGCCTTGCCGCAGGTGAGACTCCTGAAGCTCAGCCGCAGGGGCACGCCCCTGGTGCTGGACGAGGCTGTCCCCACACACGGGATCTGAAAGTGAGCACTCTTACCAGGTAGACGTGTCACTTAGAGGGGAACGCGGAGATCTGGGACAGGGCCGGCCCCGCCAGTCTGTCCTCCATGCTAAGGTATGTGTGTGCATCCGGAGGACTCGCAGTGGCTGGACAGGGCTGCAGCAGGAGGTGGCAGCACTTGTGAAATGAGCAAACGAATAGCTCCAGAGCTCCGTTGCAGACGGATGTAAAGGCTGTGGCCACAGATGCACGGTCTCGAGGGATGAGAAAGCATTTTCCAGCAGCGAAATGCCAGGAAGGCGCTATCTAGGGCTGCCTGTGAGAGCAGTGACCCTTATCTCCTACAGGCGTGTGTGTGTGCACGCACACACAGAACTGAGTCACACCAGGATGACCGTTTGTGATCATCTGGTCGACTTACGCCTGAGACTACCAGAGAAAGACAGACAGCCATAGAGACAGACAGGGAGGGAGGAGGAGGGGAGGGAGGGGCCGGTGCTGAGGGCGATGTGTGGGCCAGGAGGGCCGGCCACTCAGGGGTGAACGCGTGGACACTGAGCCCCGCGTCTCTGGGGGAGAAGGTGTGCGTAGCTGTCACCGCGCCGGCTGCTCACACTGCCGTGTGACCTCCCGGCCGACACTCCGTGAAATCTCAGCATGCTCAGTCGAGGACCCAAAAGAGACTTTTCGCCGGCCCATTAGTCTTGCGAGAAGAGCCCAGGACCTGTCGTGAGTGGGAACAGTGATCAGAGAGAAAAATTAGACAAAGGTCTCATTTCCATTTCTTAGGCGCCATCGGAAATGAAAAGACTCAAACACAATCCGCCTCAGTTTCAAGAGAGGAAGGCCCCGGCTGGCTCCCCGGATGCCCTTCTCACCGGTCTGCCTGTTCTGAGTGTCCGGCGCGGGTCATCGGGTGCGAGGCACACCCTCCCGGGGCCGCCCCCACCTTCACTCCGCCGCCCCCTCAGCCGAGGGCTCCGCAGTCCGAGTCTGGCCAGCGGTCAGCTCAGAGCGAGTTGCTGGAGACATCGGCCCTCTCAAACCCCGAAATCCCACACGGGCCCCATGTGTCTGTCGCAGCTCCAGGGATGTCATCTCAGGGGGTGACAAGTCCTGGTCCCAGTGTCTGCAGGGAAGGGAACCCTCCACGCTCCTCAGTCGGGAGGCAGGGATGGGGCCGCTGTCTGCTCACCTCAGGGGCCCGAGGAGCCGCGTGGAGAATTCGCCCGGGCTTGTCGGGGATGCCCCCGGCTCAATACTGACATCAAACCATCAGCAGGTGGCCCGAATCTGCACAGGGACACTACGTGGCATGATGGCACCTTCTGAGATGTCGGCGGGCAGCAGTGCCCAGGAGAACAGGGACGCTGGACACGCTCCCTCACAGTCTCTGACCAATGAGCGTCCTCGCTGCTCTACGATTCCTGTCCCCGCAGCCTCTCAGGAAGGAGCCGGCGTCTGAAGAAACGGATGACGGCTCCGGGCTCGTAACGAGAAAGCTAATAAAGAAGGAATTTTTGCGGGATAAGTGGCTTCTTGAATAAAGGATTCCTTTATTACTTCATGAATCACAGTTAAAGGCGGATGTCACGAGGCTGAGGATTTGTCTGCAAACGAAAGATATAGGAAGACAAATGCAGGCGATTCCCAGAATGCAGGCTGCTGGGTCCCGCTCATCAGAACCGAACCAGAGTGGAACCAGGAGACGTGCTGGTCCTGACGCACTGCTGGGAGGGAGAGCCCGTGTCCCCGGTGTCCCGACATCCGGCCCCTCCGTGTCGGATGCCCCGCGGTCAGTGTGTGGGACAGTTGTTGTGAAGGACGGAGACCAAGCAGGACAGGAGTCTCTCAGCTGAGCTCAGCGTCACGATGCAGTGACCAGGACACGGGACAGGACCAGTCCGAGCAGCACGGTCGAACAGCGTAGGGACCTGGCAGCAGGAGGAAGGGTTTGTGCTGGAAGGAGCTCGGCCACCAGCACTTCCATTTGCACCCCGTTCGGGAGACCTCGGTGCCCTGCGTGCCCCGGGAGTGGGGCTGCACCTCGAAGTGGGTTCCCTGGGTGGAGTGGGAGGATGCAGGGCTCTGCGAGCAGCCGTGGCCCCCGGGGCACCTGTGCATCCTGGTCAGCAGGTGCTGGGCCCTGGCACAGCCAAACACGGCCTGGTGGACAGCAGAGGCTGCTCTGATATGACACGGCTGGCAGGTGTCACCATTGAGGCCCTGGCACGGGGCGGGAGTGTGCCCAGCTGGCTGCCCCGTGCTGCCGACCGGAGTCCGTCCTGGGCGGCACTCGGACCACGAGAAGCAGGGCCCCAAGTGGTGGCTTTGTGCCCCTCACAGAGTTGGGACTGAGCTGTGCCTCTTCGGGGGACGCCAGGGTGGGGCACACCATTAGCATTAGCGCTGGTGACCCTGACCGCTGTGGGGACCGGAGGGAAGGCCCAGGCATCGTGCAGTCTGGTCCCCCAGGAGAGTGTCAGCAGGGAGAAATGTAACCCTATCTGGCACCCTTAATGTCAGAAAGACCCCCGAGTGCCCGGCACCCTGTCCAGAAAGGCTGCGTCTGGACAGGAGGCGCCTCTGGGCCATGTCCCTGCAGGGTGAGGACAGAGGGCTCCCCGGCGGGCTCTTCTCGGGAAAAACACCTTCAGGAAGACGCACACCCCTCTGTCACAGCCCCATCCTCATGCCCACTGTGGCTGGCGGCCTGTTGTGACGGTGGCCCGGGCACAGGACCTGTGTCACCCGGAGCCCACTGGTGCCCATGCTCTCCCAGGGCTTGGGGACGGAATCAGTAATGGAGCCAGGTGTGAGGGTACCTGAGAGACAAGCTGTCCCTCCCGGTTCTAAATCCAGGGAGAGACAAGCGGAGTTTGTTTGCAGTGGACAAGCGGAGCCCACAGCACGGGAGCGGGCGTGAGCAGACGCCGGCCTCTGGCAACGTCACGGAAGCAGGAGGACAGTCAACACGGGGCAGCTCGGGCAGCTCACGGACCCTCCTGCGACTCCGGGCCAGCTGACAAACGTTTCAGAGCTGTTTCCCAACGCCCTGATCCTCACATTGCTCTCTTACGTCACAGGTGCCACGTCAGTCACCTTCGGACGCCGGGGCGCGGGCCGTTTCTACGAGGCCTGGCGGGTGTGGGGCTCCTCTGTGTCCTCTGGCTCAGCCTCCCCCCAGGCTGGGGAAGCTGACATTCCCTCCGACAAGACACAGGGCCGTTTCTTTTGTGCAAGACGGGCCCCCGGGGCGCGGCTGGGCTGCAGCGAACTCCTCAGCCAGCACTGTCTTCTCAGGGACTGTCGCCGCTGTGAGCTGGAGAGCGTGGCCGGGGAGCGCCTGGGACAGGGAGCAGCTTTCCGGAAGGGAAACCCCAGGTTGAGGGGAGCCTTCTAGCTGTAGCTCCTGCGACGCAGCCAAGAAGACCCGCCTTCCCACCCCGCCTGGGCGCCCGCCCGTGGGTCTTCGTTCGGCCCCGCGCGGGACTTCAGGGACCAGCGGGCTCCATGGCCGTCGCCCGTTGTCCGGGCCGAGCTGTGGTGCCGGTGGCTGCGGCCCAGCGGGGCTCCTGCTTCCCGATCAGCTGCCGAGATGCCCGTCTCGCTGTCCTCCAGCGAAAGAACAGATGGAGATTCAGCAGAGCAGAAACGAATGACGGAAAACCTGACTGGAAAAGGGAACAGTGTGGCTCTGAGCCCCAGAGGGGTCAGAAATCCCGGCTCTGCTGGAGCCACGAGCAGAGCTCAGCGGCTGAGGCCTGTGTGGCCGCGTCAGCGTCGTGCTTGCTCGGGGCCGAGACGCAGCAGCCGCCCACCGACGGGCTGTCTGCGGGAGCCCGTCCACGCTGGCCCAGTGTCCCGTGTCGGCGGGGAGGGGTGCCCTGAGCAATCTCGTTGTAGGCCTGGAGCAGTTATTTTCCACTCCGGCCCCCGCTGCCGTAGCTGCTGCTCTCATAGACCTCACAGAGCGGGGCACACCGCCCGTCCAAACGCCGCTCCGGTGCTCAGCGCCGTGCAGATGTGGTCGCATCATTTTAAGTCAGAACTATCAAATTTAGTGTCGCCGTAAAGAGTGGACAGAACTGAACAGACGCCCAGCTAAAGAAGGCATGCGGATGGCTACATCTCCTGAAAAAATGTCCTTCCTGACTCCTCACCCACGAAATGCAAATATAAACCACAGTGAGAAATCACCTCGCCCTGGTGAGAGGGGCCAGTACATAAAATCCCAGAAACAGCACATACCGGCGAGGAGGTAGAGAAAAAGGAGCCCCCTTTCATGGTGGGTGGGAATGCACATCAGGGCAGCCTCTCTGGAAAACAGCATGGAGATTCCGCAAGCAAATAAAGATGGATCTGCCATTCAATCCAGCAAAACACTCCTGGGTCTATACACAGAGGACACGAAATCTCCAATCAACAAAAAACATCTGCCCCCCGATGTGCACAGCAGCCAAGAGACGACTCAACCTAAATGCCCGTCCACAGATGATGGCTCGGGAAGCGGGGGCTGCAGACTCGCTGCAATTCTGTGCAGCTGTTACAATGGATGAAATTGTGTTCTTTGTAACAACCTGGATGGAACTGAGGGAGTGTGTGAAACAGAAATACGGAGAAGTACAGGACAGGGTCACTCCTATGTGGGGTATAAAGAAAACAAACGAGCAATCACATCCAGCAGCAGCAGACTAGGGCGCCGGGCTGGCAGGGAGCAAGGAAGGGGGAACAGGTGCGGCGAAGGCCCTGGACTCTGTGCTGGGAAATGCACACGGACGGAGGGCCGATTTCTGGATCCTCAAACACATCTAGCAATGCAAAGTAAAGAAATGATACGTTTTCTTAAAAAACAAAAAAGCCTTGAGAGCTGCTTCCTAGGGCAGCCCCCGTGGCCGTGTCATCGAGGAGACAGACCCTGCTTCTACTCTCAGCACTTGGAAAGCAGCTGGTGTGGCCACTAATGCGTCTAAACTCTCCATGGCAAGTGGGTCCCACCACATGGCTGTCACCTGGGACCCGGGGAGCCAAAGGGCCGGTCCTCACCTCCCCCAGCCTGGACTCCTGCTCCTGGGGGCTGTTCCCCTTTTGCCTGCGTGTAAGACCCCGGGAGGAGGGTGGGCGGGCAGCGTCTGCCCTCTTGGACGGGCGCTTCTCATCAACCTCTGTCCTCGGTGGCACAGGCCGTGCATACGACAGCCCCGCCTGCGTGTCTGCTGGCTAATTAATTCCCCTCGATTGACTCAGTGAATGACTCTCTTGGGGCCAGTGAGCCCTGTGGATAAATGAAGATTTGCATTCACAATAATCAGAATTTTCCTTGACACTGTCCTTACAGAGAGTCACGTGTGCAGAAAGGTATACTGCTTTATCATGTAAGAGTTTGCTTTTAGTTTATCCACCGCATGTATGTTTAACCTTTTATTGAAGGAGCGTTGCGCCCTAACATCAGATAGGCTTCAGGAGGCACCACTGGACCCAACAATCTACACGATACATGACATTCGCCCCCAACCGACCAGCTCTCTTCTTCTCCACGTAACTGTCCCCTTCTGGTCAAGTGTCCTTCCCCCTTCCCTCCTGGTAGCCACTCACTTGCGTTTATAAACTCAGGTTTACTTTATTTGACTTGATTCATTTGTTTGGTTTCTTTAGACACCACCTAAGAGTGAGATCATCAGTGCCTTTCTCCTTCTGACTCGTCTCACTCAGCGTAGCTCCCCCAGGTCCAGCCGTGTCACTGCACGTGGCAGGGTTCCGCTTTCTTAGGGCTGAGTGGTGTTCCACTGTGTCTCTGCTGCCTCTTATTCACTCACTCGTCCATGGAGGGCACTTACGCTATTTATGAAGGGATTGACACTGCTCTGCCTTCGCAGGGACAGGCTCTCTGTCTGTTTAAAAGGCAAATCCCGTAAGACTTGGGATAGAGTTTTCTTCTTAAGATAAAGTTTTATCTCTATATCTAGGTATAAGTTCACTGTGTAAACTGTTTTATCTCCCAGCTTCTTTTACTAGTGTGATGGTTCCATCTCACCGTATGATGGATATTCAGACGATGTGTGCTTTCTCCACCTGCTGTAAACACGCTTTCTCTTTCTGTCTTGCCATTGGGCATCATTTGCACTTTCCCACACACCCACGCTGCGGTCGAGCCTGTGCGTCACTCTTGAGCAGCCTCGATGCTTGGGCTTCCTTGCGACCTAAGCGTTTCTGTGTGCAGCCCACATGTGCCTCCTGCTGGGAGTTTGACCATGTAGACTCCACCTGGGTATTGGCAGCCATTGTCATGGCTGTCACCTCATTTATTAAATTGATAAATGCCCCCTGCTATGTGCCAGGCGCCGTCGTGGCCCTGGGCGGCCCTGTGAGTTGGACAGGCCTCCTGCCGCAGAGCAGACGATAGACGCATCACGCATTTTGGAGAAAGATAATCCTGGAGCGAGGGGCTGTCGTGGGGACAGAGATTGCCGATTTAAATCAGCTGGTGATGGAAGGTGTCCTGGGAAGGGGACATTTGAAGGAGTCTCGGAGGAGGTGGGTGGAGGGTTCAGTGATCGGGAAGAACATTCTGGGTCGAGGGGCAATGCCTAAACTAAGCCATCGCATAAGACACCATCAGATCATGTGGCTGCCTTGTCACCCTCCCATCACAGGCCGCACCTATGGGCACCGCCATCTGCAGTGGCCCCGGCCACCCAGGAGGCTGCCCTCACACCCTTGCCGGTGGCTTCTTCCAGCAGATGCAGTCAAGGCTGAATCTTCCCTCGTCATGGCCTTTGTCCACCCTGACAGCACAGGGGCAGCTCCAGAGGGGCCGAGGGAGGGACGAGACGGCTCTATTCTTCTGTCTGATTCCAGTTTAAGTCCCGCTAGACGCTCGCAGTGGCCCGGCCGCACTCGTCTGACACAGGAGTGGCGGACTGGCACAGACGTCACCGCCACCTGACGCCTGAAGCCAGCCTCCAGGTTCATGCCCTCCCTCGGGAAGAAGCAAGCCCGTGGCTGCATTCTTGGTCTTCCTCACTGAAAAGAAGTTGTCGCCAAGGACACAGACTGCGTCCCCTTCCTGGCGCTGGCCTGTTCTTGGGCTTTAAGAAGCACTGCGCACCACTCGTGTTCCCACCCAGCAGTCGGCCCCCTAGGAGACGCCCTCCCGCATCGCCACCTCTCCATCTTTCTCTCGGGTTCACCAGCCCAACGCGTCCAACCCTGCCAACTGGCACCTCGGTCTTTCTCCCTTTCCGAGTCACTTGATCCTGCCTTTGGACAGTGATGACCACAGAGCAGGGTTTTCCAGCAGGAGAGACTCTGGGGAGGCGTAGCCGCAGCTGACGGGACAGTCAGATGCCTCAGCTACAGAGGGGCATCTAGTCACAGTGTCTGTGACACATGGCAGGCTGCTGAGTTAGAATCTTGGAGGCGTCTGCTGCCCCTGGAGTCAGGAGACACCCCGAGGAGTGTTCCCGGCGTCCCTCCAGCTTCTCCCGGGTTCAGCGGAATGGACCCACGCAGAGGAGGTCTCCCTGTGCGACCCATGCACGTGGCTTTCTGCAGGGGCTGATTGGATTCCACAGGGGTCTTCAGGGCAGCGCGCGTCCACGGTCTCCTCCGGGGTCTCCTGCTAGGCACTGATGTGGTGTGTTTGGTGCAGAGAGCAGCTTCCTTCGGTGAGCGCCGCGGAGAGCAGAAGTTGCCTTCACGCCCCACAGGCATTCGGTCTCAGTGTGAACCTCCTGTGAGCAGACGCGACCAGAGCCGGGGTCCCTGTGGGCCAGCACAGCCAGAGGACACTGCCTAGAAGGTGTTTGTAGAGAATATACTGACGATCGCATGGAAAATGAGCAGATGAACAAAGACGGGTGGACACGCGAGGTCACGGTGCAGCAGGAGCACACAGGTGTCAGCACGCGATGGCCGTGGTCAGGAGGGAGGGACACACGTGCTGCCGGGGTGGTGTCACACCTGTGTTTTCCCTGGCCTGGCCCTCCGTGAGACGGTGGTGGAAGGCGCCCCAGTCCCACTTCCGCACCTGCTCGCCCTACGCACCGCCCTTGACTCCGGAGGCGGGAGCGGCTGCTCTGGGGGTGCCCGTGCCCAGACCTGGCGTCTCGTCTGTGAGCCCCGCACTGCGTCCTGCAGAGACAAGGAAACCCCACCCTGGACGGAAGCGGCAACATCTCAGGAACTCGTTCCCAGCGCCAACCGTGTCTCTGCCGGGGCCGTCACAACTGGACATGTCCACAAAGAGGGGCAGAGCCCAGGGAAAAGGCAGGAAGAAAGAAGGGAAGCCTGAAAGGTATCGGGAGTGAGACAGGCATAGGAACCAGGAGCAAACACAAGGAAAACAAAGTGCAGGAATGAAGACACAGAAGAGCGGAGAAGGGGGAATAAAGAAGGGGAAAGAAAACAGGGCCCAGAAGGCAACTCGCATCAGCACCGGCCTCTGCCTGTTCTGGGTCCTGCTCACGAGCTGGGTCTGCGTGGCTGCAGCGACAGCGGGTGGCCCTGGTCAGGGACACCTGTCAGGGTCAGTGCACAGAGGCCCCCAAGGGAAGTGCAGGCTGGAGGCGCCGCCCAGTCCGACACTGAGGCCTCTTCACGAATGACCTGGCTCCGCGGCATCGTCCCCTTGTCCTCCCAGTGTGGGGACAGCAAAGTCCCCAGTGCGGGAATCGGATGCAGACCAGGGACGGGACAGGCCCCAGAAGGTCAGCTCACCGCCCTCCCGGGACACACACCCTCGGCATCTTTGATGAAAAGTAGGTTCAGGTCAGGACGGCTGTGCCTCACCAGCGTGACAAGGACAGGTTTGGCGGGGGCACGGGTTGGCTCCAGTTGGAGGTCCCAAGGAAGCTATGCTTTCCATCTGCCGGAGCCCGGGAGACGTGGGGGAGGCCGATGCAGGCCAGACCCAGCGGAAGACGCTGGAAAGTGGCCGCAGGCCCCACGGAGGGCGGGCAGTGGGGGGCGGGGCAGGGGGGTGGGTAGCAGCAGCCTCTGAAAACTCAGGACCCAGCCAGGGAGAGACAGCGCAGCCCTGTCACCACCCAGCCCTCAGGCCACATCCCTGAGCTCGGAGGGTGGCCTCTGTCACTGCTCCTGGCTGCCAGGCCTGACAGCAGCCAAGTGGCGGGGAGGTCTGGAGGAAATGGAGAGGGTGCGGAGCAGCCACGGCCAGGACGCGGGCCCCAGAACAGCCATCGCTGCTTCCAGGCTCGGCCGTGCTGTCTCTGGCCCCGGCGGCCGGCCGGGAGACGGGGAGCTCACGCCCCTTGACGTGACCTGTCCGTGGAGCCAGGTCTCGGGTGGAACCAGATGCCGTGTCTGGATGCAGGCGGGGAGAGCAGTCTCGTCTCGTCTGTTTCACAACCTGCCACCTCAGCGCAGGAGCCGCCTCTGGTCTCGAGGTGGCGCTGGGGGCTTCTTAGAGGCTGGCCCCCACTTGCCAGGTGAACTGGAGGAGAAAGTTGGTCCCAAGCAAGAGAGGGCAGGAGAGACCTGTGAGTGACCCATGACTAAAGGTGATGTGCCCCCAACAGTGCCCTCCGGCCTGACTTTTAGGGGCCCTGGGGGAGCCCAGTTAAGTTTCACCGAAGGGGGCACGGAGGCTGACATTGAGGTGTCACCTCCTCTCCCAGGAGAGCGAGCACCTGGTGGTGGGCAGAAGACACCACGTGCCCATTGGCAAGACTTGGGTGGTCATGCTGCCCTCAACTCTGCAGGCCTGTGCTCTCAGCGTTGAGTCTCCCTCCTGACCACAGGCTCCGTGAGACCCTCGCTGTGGCCCTCTAATTCTTTTCCTGCTTGGGCCTACTCGCAAGCAGGCGCTGCCCGGGTTCTGCCAACAGGCACATTTCCTTCTGAATAACAGCGAGATTGTGCATATTGCGGAATTAACCATCTGGTCCTCTGGTTTAGTGCCATCCTCAGGGACTTGATTGGAAGAGAGTGGCCCTTCTCGGTGTGAAATCGAGTCGTGTTTCTGAGCCTGCAGGTGGTGATCGGAGCCTGGTCTGAGGAACAGGTCATCATGCTGGCTGGGGACACAGCTCTGCGGCCGCTCCCTGCCTCTGGCAGCTTCCAGCGTCTCTGACGAGCTCCCACAATGTCACACGCCAGAGCGAGAGCACCTCATCGAGCTGGGGGTTCCATTTGGAGAGGCATTAAAGCCGAGGAGGAAGGAATGAAACAGAAAATGAAATGTTTCACACTAGGCAGGTTGTTGGTAAAATTCCAATCTATTAGGAGTTTTTATACCAAGAGAAAAAAGAATTTTGAAAGTTTTCTATCAAGCAAAAGACAATAAGTAGGTTGTAATATGCAAGTCATGAGTAACATCTTTATTTGATGCCTGTTCTGTGTTGTTCCGTTTCAGTGAAAGTTGCTGTGTTTAGAAAGAAAAGTTTATTTACTTGGGATTCCAGGTCACCTTCCGAATTTTCCTAGAATATCATGGGCTGTTTGATAGTGAACTTTTCGATTGTGGAACATGCAGGCTGGCAGGTGGAAGACATATAGAGACTGAATTCCTGAACAAATGTCCTGATTTCTTGACCCAAAGGGAGATGGGAGGACTCCCTCCAAGTTCATTCAGTCCGTAGGTTTTGGAAAAGTCTGTAAAACGTGAGCTCATACACAAGGCTAAATGGTAACACAGGGACAGCTGGGAGAACTTGGCTTTCGTTTTCTCCCGACTGCATACTTTTCTCTCTGGCATCTCAACTCCGTATGTCAGTAGCTAGAGACTTAGCATTCTTGTCCCTGCAGAGAGGAATCAGGCACAGCTAAGTCCCCGGGTGTTTGAGGGGGACAGGTGTCATGATGCGCACTTGGTCCCCATCCTTCTAGCGTGTCCAGGCAAACTCAGAAAGTGTCTGTGTGGAAAGCTGTACGGAGGGCGCGGTGCTCTGTGCCTCCAGAGATCCACACACTCCGACTCTCGTGCTGACGCTCCATTTCTCAAGACAGTGCCAAGCAACGACCGAGTCGGTTACCACAATTAGCTGCTCGTCAGTGGCCTGTGCCCGCTCCAGCCCTGCCGCCTTTGTCGAGCGTGAACTGAGCTTCCTTGCTGGTTCCAGGACGCATACTATGTTAGGAGTCGGCGATGGAAAACAGGTGACAACGCTTCAATACGATCCAAACTGTGATCGCCTGAAAAGTGAAAGTTCAAAGAAGAGTGTCTGTCACAGAGAAGCATACAGATGATGCGAGATACTCGGTGCATAAGTCACAGTTTTCCAGAGAAATAGAACCAATAGGATGGATGGGCAGGTGATGACAGGTAGATCATGGATAGACAGATAATAGATAGATGATAGATAGATGACAGATGATAGATGATGCATTGTTGGTGACAGACAGAGAGGTAGATGATAGGCAGGTGATGGACAGGTAGATGATAGATGATAGACAGTAGACAGATGATGGATGATAAATAGGTAGATGACAGAGAGATGATAGGTAACCAGATGCTAACTGTAGAAATGACAGATAGACAGATGACAGAGGTAAATAGGTGATAAGGAGACAGATGAATAGGTAGAGGACAACATATTCCAAGAACTGGCCTGGTAACGGTGAGTGTGCAGCCTGAAGACTGGGGACTTGGGGAGGAACCGGTGCTGTAGCTGCTGCTGAGCTTGCAGACGATGTCCCTCTTCCTCCAAGGAGATCAACCTTCTTAAAGCCTTCAGCTGGTTGCGTGAGTCCATCCACACCATGGAAAACAATCTGCTTCACTCAGAGGCTACTGATTTAAATATTAATCGCATTTTTAAAAGTGCCTTCATAGAAACGTCTAGAATAATGTCTGATCGATTATCTTGATACAGTAGTCTAGCTGAATTGACATGCAAAATTCACCACAATTACATGATTTCATAAAATCAGAAGCACTGGATGCTCACGCAGGCCTGGGGTCGCCCGGGTTTGGGGCAGATGACAGGTACTGTCCTGTTGGCCACAGGGGCGAACTGAAGCTCTCAGAGAAAAAGACCCTTCCCAGCTCCAAGAAGCCAGGTCACCCAGCCCAGAGAGACCAGGATTTTAATCAGTGGAGACACAGTTAGAGAGATTCTCCAGCTGAGGACTCCACACCCAGAAGAGATGGAACGTGTGCCTGACTCGGGGGACTCAGGACAGTCAGATCGAAGCCAGTCTTTACTTAAACTCCCAGCTTCCCAAAAGAACAGAAGCCGCCATGCTCAACGAACCAAGTAGGGGATTGGAAGGCTGGTCTCTGAAATGCAGGGGATGAAGAGGGAAAGGCTGATATTGCTTATCCCTGTGAAAGCTCGCTTCCCGCGTGATGGACGGAGAGAAAATCCCAGCGTACAACTGCCTCTAGCTGCGTGTGTGCTGATGCAGTTCCCTGCTTTGCTATTAAATGCAATGTCCACGAAGAGTCTGCAAAGAGGAGATAGAGACATGGAAACAAGCAGAAAAGCAGAACCCGCCACCAATGGGGATCGCTCAGGAGCTCATGGACCTGCGTCCACAGAGATAAAGGGAAGACTACGGAGAAGGAACAGCAGGAAAAAGAAAACATGGTGGGGATGAAATAGGGTAACTGACCCTTAAGCAACATCACAAGACAAGGTATGTTGAAGACATTCCAAGAAGAGAGAAAAATAAAGAAGAGGAGAGGGAATAAAATACAGGAGTCAACCTACTGGCTCAACATGAGCTTCTGGAAGAACATCTAGAATGACGAGCCAGAACGAATGAAGGGTCTGCAGCAGTGGGCTGCTAGTTATCCCAAAATAGATCCAGGTCCCAGTTCCTGGACCCATTATCTTATTCTTTGGGGGGAAAAACGTCAAATACGGTGAAGGATTTTGAAGTCGGGAGACTCAGCAGGTGGTCCTAGGTGTCATCACGATCAGCCTCGGCAGAGAGAGGAACTTGAGTCTAGAAGCGCACAGATGAGCGGCCACGCGAAGACTCAGGGAGGGATGGGTGCAAAGTGGCCACCGCTAAGACATCACCAGGGATGGAGAGAAACGCGAGGCGACAGGCAGGTTACCCCACGGAGCAGTGGAGGGAGCAGGGCCCCACTCACACCTTCAGTTCAGCTGTCCACTCCTGGACTGTAAGAAGATAACACTCTGTTCTTGCAGCCCCCGAGCTTGTGGTAATTTGTTACAGCAGCCACAGAAAACAAATATTGCCACTTCAAAGAAAGAGAAGTTTCCAGAATGGAAGAAGTGCCTTGATAGCAGTCTGTTCATGGTTTTGACACGGTGAACAAGAGATCTCATTCAATGCACCACAGAGACATTCCAGAAAGGACCACAAAGGGCTTCAAGGCCTCAGAAATGAACAGATGTTTCTAAAACAAGTGTCAATGATGCTAAGAATAAATGATCAAACGTGTAGACTGTGTCAGACATGGAGGCCCTCACTGACAGACCCCAGGAATCTGCTTCCTCGGTTTTCTGGATTCTCTTGAAGAATCTGCTGCAATAAGAAGGGGAGTGAATCAACGAGAGGATGCTATGGACTCAGGAGCAAGGCGCCCAGTTCAGAGAACCTGGAAGATGTGGGTAGAGTGGCTGGTGTGATGTTGGCTTGCGAGCTACCCGCCCAGACTGGGGAGTGGATGGGCCCAGAGGAGGGGCTGAGGTCAGAGCAAGGGAGCTGATTGCCAATCGCCAGCTTCCCTTTAGAGAGCTGCTTGATGCATTTAGCAGGCCCGTTGTGGTGGTGGGCATCTTCAACGAGTCCTTTGAGATGCCCGAAGGGCTCTGTCCTCCCAGGTGTTCACAGCCCTATCTGATGCCTTGCCTGGTATAGCAGCCCCTTGATGAGCACTTTTGACCAAATGCCATCCATTTTACTCACCCCTGGCCTGTCAGTTTGGTCTTCATGCTGCAGTTCCATTTCAGCAAGTGACAACTCTTACCTGTTGGCACACGTCCTGAGTGACTGCATCCAGCGCTCTTAGGAGACAGCTCACGACTCATTGAAACAAATGAAGTAAGATAGCGGCTGCCTGACTCATGGTGGAAAGTTCTAGAGATGATCCAACTGGCTCCAAGTCGGCTAAGGCTGGGTGTCTGCTACATGTTTCGAAGGAGGAGTGACAGCTGCTGCTGGAGAAGCATGGAAGGGACCTCACCTGCCAGGGGAGGTGGACAGGTTGGTTCAAAGCAGCTTCCTCATGGGGAGGCTCCTGAATTGAGATGTTAAGCCAGTGTAGAAGCAGCCATGAGGCTGCAGAGCTCCAGCTTCGACCTGGAGGAGCAAGGAAGAAAACTGCTGACGGCTCAGAGAATGTAGGGGGCCTGTCAGGTCGGATCGTAGGCTTGTGCTCAGGAGAGCGTGGGGACAAGGGATGAGGCCTGTTTCAGCTATCACCATGGCCTATTTCAAAGTTTGTGTAGCATGCCGCAAGCATTGACATAAATAACACATATATATCTTTTGAATGAGCAGGTAGGAAGATAGAAATGTCAGACTAAACAATCTCACTGCAAAAGAAATAATGGACAGCGTTGCTGGATATCCCGTTGCACCCACTGGCCGTTCTGACGACTGGTGGCACAGACGTGTGAAGTGGACCATTGTTTCTGCTCCGACATTGGCATGCGCATTGTCTTAACATGTGACTGATGCCAGTGGGAGAAGCTACCAGCGGGGCTGTACTCATGCATGTGAGAAGCGATTGTCAGTCATGATTTATCGTTTAGGTATATAACTCAACAAGGATTCAAAACAATGGGACAAGATCGGAGTAAACACTCTTGGAAGAAGACATACAGATGATCGACACACACAGGAAAACAAGCTCATCATTATTCACTATTAGGAGAATGCACACCCAAACCATAGTGAGACACCACCTTACGCCAGTCCCAGTGGCCGAGACCACAAAGGCAAGGTGAGTTGGCGAGGGTTCTCAGAGAAAGGAGTCCTCATACGTTGTTGGTGGGATGTGAATGGAAAAAGAATATGGCGGCCTTCCTGACAACAATTAGAAATAGAACGTCCCTTTGATCCCGCCATCCCATCCCACTTCTAAGTATCTATCGAAACAGTATGAAAATGTAACTTAAAAGCCTATGCACCCTGGTATTTACTGTGGCTCTATTTCCAATTGTCAAAATATGAAAGCCACCTAGGTGTCCATTCACGGAAGATAACAGGAAAATCCGATATAAATATACAATGAAATACTACACAGCCATAAAAAACTGAAATCTTGCCATTTGTGATAACATGGCGGGAACTGGAGCGCATTCAGCTGAGTGAAGTAAGTCAGAAGGAGAAAGACAGCATTTGGTTACGTTCGCCTGTAACTGGAGGGAGGAGAGACAGTGCCAGGGAAATGATGGGGCAAAATTAGAATAAGTCTTTGCACCCTGGCAGCAGAATTGAGTGTATCAGAGGGGAGGAGGGCGGGATCACGTGATGGATGGGTTTATTTATTACTGTTTTCCCTTCCTTTCTTGTTCTGTTTCATGTGTTAAAAATTGCGTGATTTTTAATCAGAAAGAGTATATAAAGTACTTGATGGTAAAATATTTAAAAAGAGACAAAACTTTTACCTTCAACATATAATAGTTTCAGAAGAATGGTTCTAAGATAACATTTCCAATATTTCAAGATCTTAAAGTCAAAAGATAGAAATGTCAAGAAAATGGAGGGCCAGTGCTATGAGCAAGGGCTTTCTTGCTTATTGTCAATGAGGAGGATGCAGAGAATAATTTCAGAAAGAAAATTTCAGTCCTTTCCCTGCACCCTGACCTCCGCCCCGCACCCTGACCTCCACGCCTCCCGCCCTTCAGTGTCATTGTCAGTAAAAGCACCAAATTCCTGTGTCAAATGACTTTTTACTTGAAACGACCCATGAGGAGCTGAACTCGAATGATGCGCATTTGCTGTCCTTTCAGGACTGTTTGTGTCCAGACCTGGGTAAGAGACCCCTATCCATGACTTACATGCCCCCCGAGTCCCTGAATAAAAAGCCATGCTCTTTTGGGAAAAGAGAAACTGGGAGCAGGACGCTGTGGGTGAGCCATCAGGCGGCCTTGACGGTGCGTGTGGCGGTGGTAGATTTCTCTTTCCTACAAGAGATTCCGCACGACACGGCTCAGCCACAGGTCGACGTCCATCATAAGAGTGAATCCCTTTAAGGATAATGTGCTCCTGGTTCTCGGCCCGTTTGCTGCCATGCTCTTCTTCTAGTGGGTGACAGAGAAATCTTTGCTTCGAGCTTATTATGAAACTTTGAAGAGGTGGTTAAGGATGTGATTTTAACCTGTCCCTCTGATCTACGTGCGCCTTGGAAGAGTTTCGTGTTCTAGACACACCTTAAAAATCTTCCCTTAAACCTAAAACATTCCTGCCCACTTAATTTAGAGCTACTGCTTAAAAATCTACTCTGAGAATTTTTCATTTCACAGTTTTTAATGCCACAATGAGCCATTTGAAGAATGCACGAGAGTCTCTTTCCTAGCGTGTTGTGTTTGATGAATTATAAATTCTGACTTCCCGGCCTTAATTACTTGCCAGGTCAAGTAAGCCCTGTCTCACTGCAGACTGTCCCCTGTGCCTCAGTTCCCTTCTCCAGGGACGGTGGTGGCGCAGGGACCCCGGGCTGCTCTTTGATCTTCGAGGGGATCCTGCCCTCAGCCCCTCCTGCTCTGCTTCACACAGTGTGTTTCTCCAGGCTCAGGCGCCAGGCCCGGGTCAGCTGACTGCTGCTGGTTTGAACGGCTGACATTGGAGGGAGAGCCAAGGAAGTGAGACGACAAATCCTTTCTGCGCCCTCTCCAGCTGCCTTGGTGCATAATCTGACTTCATCCTGTTCTTTCGGGCTCAGCTCTTTCTGGAAACCCCACCCGTCTTTAATTTCTCCATCGCGAGCCGAGTCCCTGGCCTGGTAGCTCTGCCCCTGCCCAGTGGTCAACCTCGAGAACTCACGGGCTGTTCATCTCTGTGGCGTCACGGTCCCGGGGCTGCAGCGCCGTGTCTCCTGCGCGCTGAGTCACACCCCGAGAGGAGTGTGCAGGTGCTGGGGACTGCGCAGCGGTGTCTGTGCGTGTGCTGGGGCCGGTGGAGGCCCACGTCATGCGCACAGACGCACAGTCCCCTGGTGGACTCTCCGGGACTCAGAGAGGACGGTCCTCTGAAGTCGATAAAACGGAGGCACGTTACATAGCTGGACCCAGCAACGACAGCTTGTAACGAATAGCACAATCTGGAGTCTGAAGCCCAGAGACACTTTTCAAGGCAGGCAACTACAATGGAAAAGGGCGATGAGACACCGCCCACCGTCGGGGGCGTCCTGTTGGCTGGGGCGTGGGCAGGGCCATCCGGCACCCTCTGAATGAGGGCAGGGGCTCAGAAGGCTTGGTGAGCCGGTCGTCTCGGGCAGCTTTGCCTGCTGTCTTTTCACTGTGCTTGGAAGATCACCCTTGGGGGACACAAGCCTTCCAAGCAGGACACCGGAAATCACGGTGCCCAAAACCGCCTCTGTTACCTCGATGAAGTTAGATGCCCTTTTGCAAAATGAAAGCAAAAGAGTAAAACAGGAAGAGATTTTCTGGTAGAGGGTCCGAGAATCATATGGAAATGATGCTCAAGTCACTGGGACCTGGTCACAAAGAAAGGTCTGCAGGGACCACGTGAGAAGTTAGAAAACGAGACTCTGACCCACGCTCAGTGGCCGGCGGGGGAGCAGTTTCGTCCAACGGTGCATGAACTATGCTTCTGCGATTTTTTGTAAGATCTGTAAGACTGTCAGATTTAACTCTTTTTATTTTAGCGGAAGAATTATTTTGCCTTCACGATGCCCCCACCGACATTCAGTTCTCTGGAAGAAGGGTCAGAAAGGAGCACGTCGGTGTGTCCAGTTCGAAAGTTCAGATGGGAAACACATCAAACCTTTGACGAGTGTCTTATTTTTTTAATACATTTTATTTTCTTGACAACAGTGTCATAATAATTAAATTGATAGTGATTGGAGGAAAAATATATGCAGACACACATATATAAAACAAATACACACTTGCATGCCTATGTAAACGCACACATAAACACATACATAATAATTTTATATTTCACACTACTAGGCAGCTTAAATAGGACAGAGAGGCAATGTGGAATTGGGTCAGATTCCCTGAATTTCCTTCCTTCTGCTGAGAGCCCACAAGCCCAGAAGACCCACCGGTTAGGACAGCCCTGAGGATTGTCCCCTCCCTCTGCCGGCTCCTTCTCCCACTCTTAGTAGCGAGAGCATCTGGCACACACAATTATTATCCTGCCTTATTTGCTTATCGACTTAATTTTCCAGCCTCTGCAAAGGCGAAGAAAGCTTGATTTCGTCGTCAATCTTTGCTGCAGAAGAGCTGGGGGAGCTTCGGGGGGCCCCTCATCATTACACTCAACAGTTGCAAATCTTAAACGAGCGTGTCCATTATTCATGAGTCCAAGGTCCTGAATGCCAGCCGTAAATTATTAACCGGCAGATGTAAATATTTAAAAGCCCTGGTGAGAAGCACATTCTGTGGAAGCATGTCTGCAGCAGAGCGGGTAAGCACCAGTTTTTACAGCAAAAGGCGCTGGTCACACAGCAGCTCCAACTCAAGACGTGGCCCGCGGGGGCTCAGCCCTGGGGCTCACTCTGCCATGATCACACGGCGGGCGTGTCTGGGTGCCAGAGTCCGACATCCACGCGCTGACCTCCTCAGTGACCGTCTGTTTGGTTCTCCAGCTGCCGTCCTTCCTGTCATTCCTCTTCATTTTATTGTGGGGCCCACTTTTATTCTGCATTCAAATGGCTGTTTGTAGGTGACTTAGAGAAACTTCCATTCTCTCCAGTGTCTCATTATTGGCATCAGAATGCTCTGTCCGTCTCTGCACCTAACTCTTCCTTTACGTCCTCCTCCTCTGCTCCACCTGTTCAATCCAACCCTTCTTGAAGTTTCATCTCTTTGGCGTGGCTTCCTGTGACTCCATCCCTGTTTCATGGGAGCCAACTACTCGCCCAGTGGCTGTACTTCCATCTCCTGCAGTGAAGGCTTCACTCGGTGAGGCTGCGCCTGGTCACTTTCTCCCAGGGACAATCTGCAGTCACACGCCACACGGAAGGGGCCGGTCATACCTGCTGATGGCTGTTAGTGTTCTGAGCACTGACCCAAGTCCCGCCACCTGCATCTGCAGTGCCCGCGCTCTGTCCCAGGCTGTGCCCTCACGACTCAGGGCCTCCTGTGGGAGGAGAGACGTGGACTTCGGTCTCCTTGCTCTGAACTGCTGGGAGCTTTCTGGAAACAGCATGGTCCAGAGCA
Organism: Solenodon paradoxus; assembly: GCA_004363575.1. Lineage (NCBI taxonomy): Eukaryota > Metazoa > Chordata > Mammalia > Eulipotyphla > Solenodontidae > Solenodon > Solenodon paradoxus. The sequence goes on along the minus strand of RJWH01004103.1, from coordinate 63,979 downwards.
AGAGCTTGAGAAGTGGTGGCTTTCTGCACCCATGTCATTTCTACAGTAGCACACGTAGGTGACAAAATAACATAAATTTGCTCAGGCCCTGGGGGTTCGGGAGACCCCGGTCCGGGCTAAACCCCTCCCCTAGTTTGCTGCAAAGCGCGGGCAAGCCTGACCTACCTTCGTCACAGAACTTAAGTGACAACCGCCAAGCGTGCGGGACGGTCAAGAACTCTCACGACAGTTGTCTCATTGCGAGAAGCTGTAAGTCTCACAGGAGGAAACCACACACGGGACGTAGTGGCACTCGCCACTGTCCCATCACTGAAAGAAGGGCGTGTGCGTGTCCCGTCTGGAGGACCCGGTGACAGGTGTGTTGAGTGTCCCTGTGGAACAAGCAGCTCGGGCTCCTCACCTGGCTGGTCCGTCCAGCGCCCATGCCTGGTGCCCGGAGCGTCCACAGCCTCTGACTCCGGCGAGCACCCGCCCTGGGGCGCGTGCAGCAGCGGTCAGGGCGGACGCGGGTGTCGCGTGCAGCAGCGGTCAGGGCAGACGCGGGTGTCGCGTGCAGCAGCGGTCAGGGCGGACGCGGGTGTGTGGCGCGTGCCATGTGGGCGTTAGCTGCGGTGACTTTCAGGGGCTCAGGCTCAGACAGGAAGCGTGTGAACCAAGGTGGAGGGAGGTGACGCAGACTCCAGTGCCTTCCGATCCCCGGGAGTCTTCGTCACCGCCTGCTGGAGCAACTTCAGAAGGCAGGTGGCACCTTCTGGCAGGTGGGGCTCCCAGTCTGCAAGGCCAGCCCGGGGTCCTGTGCGCCCTCTGCCGCCTGCCGGGCAGGGCTCGATGCTGCCGCCTTCACGCTCTCTCCTGACCCCGGTCTAGGCGACGGTTTAGTCGTCGTCGCTAACACTGCATTTTAGAACTTAAATTTTTCCACAAAGTTTCAGGTAAAATTGAAGATCCACAAAAGAGAACAATAAACTGTCCATCGGTTTCCCAGTAGCGCTCTCTGCTTTCACGGTCGTCTCCGACCTGGGCTTGGTTTCCATCAGCCCAGATCAGAAGCAACTCCACTGTGTGGTGGGCGGTGAGGTCGTCCTCCTCCCTCCTCCCTCCCTTTTCCCTCCCCGCCTCGTCCCTCCTCCCTCCCTCCCTCTTTTTGTTTACATTGCTGTAAGCATTTTAGGACATGAAATTCTCTCTGTCTTTGAAGATTTCACACCACACTCGTCACCAGAGGTCAGCGCCTTCGCCCCCACCTCGCTCCCTCCTTTCTCTCCCCCTCCAGCGCCCCCCACCACAGTCACAGTCTGTGTCCTGTGAATTTTATTGAGATTTTGTCAGCTTTTCTGTTTTGTTTCTATGTATCTCACACGAGTGAAACCACGCTATGTTTTCTCTTTTTGGTCCGGGCTTATCTCACGTCACAGGACCCCCTCCAGTTCCCTGCAGGTTATTACAAAGGGCACAAGGGACAGAATTCCATGAGTCTCAGGAGCACAGCTCCTCCGTCCATCGCCCACGGCGGGCATTTAGGCTGTTTCCATGTCCCAGTTGCTGTGACCTGTGCTGTAGGAATGTGGGCGGGGGTGGATTTTTTGAGAGTCTTTCTTTGCATCGCTCAGAATCTATCAAGCATCACCCAACAGATGCCTTAGAGGCTGAGGCCGAGAAGTTTGTTTAAAGTTTTGGATGAGCAGGGCACCTCCGAACCCCGTGAGGGACTGCACGGGACACCGTGCTCCCGCCCCTTGTGCCCTCAGCTCGCCGGGACCTGCTGGCCTCGGCCTTGCTGGCCGGGGCGACCTTCCTCGTCTTCAGCAACTCATTTGTCCCTGCGTCTCAAGCAAGTCTGCTAGGGGACTCGGGTAACGTTTGTCTTTTCAGATTCAGCGTCTGGATTTTGTCCGGCGTGTGTCACGTGGCTGCAGACCCTGGCAGGTCAGACAGTGTCACGCCGCTGCCCGGCACAGAGGGTCCCCCTGGCCGCACGGCGTGACCCCTGCACCTGCTCCCCAGGCTAATGACAAGAAAGGACCAGCCTCATAATGAATGTCCCTGCCCTGGTTTGACAAAGACACTCGTGATGTAAGGATATTGACTCTGCTTCCCCCCGAGACTGAGAAGCATGGAGCATCTGACATTAAGCTGCTGCCTCGTGACGTGGCTGAGCTTGAGGTGGCAGCTGAACCAACGGCCTGCGTCCACGTTTGAAGCTGCTAGAAGGCCCTTGTCTGGGCTCTTATGTACGAAGAAATAAAGTTTGCATCCCGTTCCGCGTCCTCATCTCTGCTGCCACTGGTGACCTTGGTCCCCAGGAATAGGTCAGGGGTCACAATTCTGTTAACAGGTTTTAAAAAAATCTGTAAAGCAGAGCATCACAGTTCTTTCCTTTCCATTGTCTGAAGGTCAATGTGGGAACGCAGAAGCCGGCCCCTGTGCTCACCCACGGGCCAGTTAGATGGTCGCTTCACAAGGCCTGTAGGGTGGCCCTGGTGTGTCTGTGACGAGAACACATTGGCTGTCTCTCTGCATCGCCCCAGCGTTTACAACGTGGTACCTGCTCACACCAGGTGGGACCTTCGAACGCGCTCCAGCAGGTACCTCTGCTGTCCCAGAGCAGCCTGACAACAAGAGCTCTGGTGAGTCTGCGTGAAGCTAGTGACCTCTGTCCAGGCCACATGTGAACTGGGACAGAGGGCTGCCTCCCCCTCAGTCTTCCCCTCCCCATCTCTGGGACCTGGGTGTAATAGACCTGTGACTTCACTGCCCTTGTGTGGGAGGGTCGAAGCTGCCCCTCCATCAGCACGACCCCGGTTCCACTTCCCGAGGGCGGCTGCAGGAGGAACCGGCGCCTCAAGAGGGTACAGTGTATGTGCGTCTGTGCGTGTGCAAGTGTGAGCACTCACGCACCTGCACGTTCAGGCCTGTGTGCACGTGTGACACCCCATGCACCTGTGCACACACGCATCTGTGCCTGTGTGCACACACCCACAACTGTGTGAGCCTGTGGACATGCCCGTGCACATGCATCTCGCCGCCCGTATGTGTGCACATGCAGGTGTGTGTGCAGATGTGGAGGCACACGATACACCCGCGCCTATCTGTGCAATGCACGGAACGGTGTGGAATGACTGTTGGAAGACTGATCAGCTCATCATTTTCCAGCTTCACATGCACGTGCTTAAATCGCGGCAGACTGCAGGAGCCCTCCAGGGCCGCGTGCTGCAGACCTCACCTTTCCCGGGATCGAGTCTGTCTCTGCCAGGGCCCTTCACTGGCCTTTGATGAACGCACTCGATCGGTGTCTGGCATGAAGAACACCACGGATATGGAATATCATCTTCCACTTGCCCTTTATTTTGCCAAATGCCGTGCCCTGTGTCCTGCTGTCCGCTGTGAGTCAGACAAAACCCAGTGGACACCGCTGCCTCTTTGTCCATGGCCAGCCAGTGACAGTGCCCTGGACCTCAGCCCACACGCCGCCAGCTCCCGGCCACCGGGCTGGTGAGACCCTGGCCTGGGGAGCAGAGGGAAGAGCCTGGCGTCTGCACACATGGTCACCGTATGGAAGACGCAAGAGCTGCGGCGAGGGAGAGCGGGCCTCAGAGAGAAGGGACTGGGGAGACATGTCTGAGGACACAGGGTGTAGCTGGGAACGGGACAGTGGGTCACAGGACAGGGAGGTGTGGAGGCTCCTCAGGGCGGCAGCGGGCCCTGCCTCAGTGAGAACTCGGACGCCAGCGACTCAGTGACGAGGGGCGGTGAGTGAGGAAGAGCGAGGAGGGCAGGTCCGCTCACCCTCTGCTGTAGCGGTTTTCGTTTCGTTCTCAGATGACGGGAAAGTTTTGAAAAGCTTTGATCCAGCGATGCCGTGGTCTGATCGATCCTTCAGGACGGTCCCATGGGTGGCGAATGTCTTGAAGGAGCAAAAGACGATGAAGATGGAGCACAAGGAGCAGGAGATTCAGGGACGAGGTGGACGTGAGTGTAACCGAGAGGAAACCTGCCTGAACGTGGCAGCCAGGGGCCCTGGCGCACGGAGGGAACAGGGAAATCGAGTCACCCACGGTTCAGCCTTCGGCCGCTGATAGACTCGCCTGAGTCTGGGGGCCTGTGGGAGGGAGCTGCCAAGTGCTCGTTGTTGGACAGACTCACTGAGATGTTTCCCAGCAGGTCTCATGCTCCCCAAGAGCAGACAAGGGCGGCGCATTGCCCATGCTTCGTTCCACCCGGGTAACTCCCGGCACGGAGGAGACCTCACCGGAATTATCTAATGACTGGCCGAACAAGCGAAGAGGTCCCGTGTTCAGAGTCCGGCCTGACAGAGGCGAGAATCTGCCGGAGTCAACCGACAATGACCTCGGAGAACACCGAGCAATGTGACGATGTCACACTTCAGTGCTCGACTAGACTTCAACCCGATGTTTGAAGATGACTCCTGTCCTTGAGATCGGTGGTCTTGTCAGCCAGCGGCACTGTGACGCGCACATCAGCCAGGTTAAACAGTAAATGTCTAGTCGAGTTTGAATTTTGATAAACAGATTTTTTCAGTCTCAGTGTTCCCCACGCAACTGGGGGCACCATTGTGCTTAAAAACTCAGATCCAACTGAGGACCCCTTTATTTTTATTTGCTAAATGTCAATGTCGAGTGACATAGCCCGCCACCGAAGGAAAGCCCTTTATTTCTCAGAAGCAGCCGTCACCTCGGGTCCCTGAAGCCCGGTGTCTGCTGTGCGGGAGTGTTTCTTCAGTCAACGAATTCCGTGCCTACCCCTTCATTTCTGGCTCTCACCCTCCACTGCGAAGCGTCGGCTAAGCCAGTTCTGTCAAAATCCCATTAGGCTGTGGACACAAAAAAGAAAACAGCTGCAGAAACTTGAGTCAGCAAAACCAGAGGCTGCTGCTGAAGCCCCAGGAAAGAAGACCCGCGAAGGAGCACATGCGCCAAGCTCTGCCCCGGACAGAAGACACGACGAGCATGTGACCAGGGCCCCGACGGTCTCTGGGGAAAACGTGATAACCTCAGTCTTGCCTTTGTCCGCACAGAACACGCCTCGAGCATTGCTTCTGCATCGCTCACCGAGAACGCTGGAAGTGGGCCGTGTGCGCCGTGTGTCTGTGCGCTCGGGCGCGGCGCCCCGTCCTAGCACAGCTGACCTTGACAAGGGTGACCGAGTGTCGCCTGGCTCTGGAAGAGACGCAGTGTGTCTGCCCAGTGATGGCTGCCTCCTAGGCAGCAAGAATCTGAATAATCACTTAATAAGATTATCTTTTATCACATTTGACTCCACTTCAGAGATGTGACTCGTTCCGCCGAGCAGAGACAGCCGAGGCGGAGAGCCGTGGAGAGGAAGCTGTGGTGTCTTTTCTCAGGACGGTGCCCGCGCTCACGATCACAAACACGTTCTCGGAGGTGAGGCTGGAATTCCTTTACTCTCGGTCTGGGAGGCCTTTCGTCCCTTCGTGCGTCCATTCACTCGCTCCCTCGGTTTTCTGCTTGCAGCACTGGTTCGCAGTACTTTGGGGTGAAGAGAGGAAAGTCCCCTTTATCAGTGTGCGTGGAAGGTCCGCCGTACGTCGCTGCTGCCAGCGGGACCGGTACCCTCGGCCCCCTGCCTCCCTGCTGTCAGTTGTAGAGTCTGTTTTGTCGTGTCGTTAGTTTCCTCGCTTTGTTTCTTTATATTCACAAATGCGTGAACCCATCTGGTATTTTTCTTTCTGTTTCTGACTTGCTCTGCTTAGTAAAAACATCTCTGGTTCCATTGTGTTGTTAAACAAGACAAGATTTCACCCGTTTTACGTCTGTGCAGCGCCCAGGGACGGGGCCCCTCGTCCCCGTGGGTGTGTGCGGTGCCCGAGGACTGGACCCACCACTGTGCCTGGAGAAGAACGTGCTTCCCTGCTGAGCACTGTCAGTCTCTGGACTCATCGGCGGGCACTTCTGTCCGCCCCTTCACACCAGCTGTTTGCTCCTCCTGCTCCCTGCTCCTGGGGGTGGGCGTCATGGTCGACTCCGTGGACACCTGTCCCGTGTCCTGTCGGCCCCAACAGGGATGGGAGGTGAGTGGAGGGAGGTGGATTCGCTGGAGCATCCTCGGGGTGGGCTGTCAGGGTCGGGCCCCCGTTGGGGAGCACGGCTCCTCTCCAGTGGCCCGTTCGATGCCCCTGCGTCTGGCTCCTACAGCGTCATCTCCCTCCTTCGTGCCTGCAGGTGGGAACCAGCGGCCGACTGTCTCCCCCGGGGCTTCTCCGGGACATCCCGCGAATCAGGCCCCTCAGGGGGCCGCCCGGGCGAGGCCTGTTTGCCGCCGCTGCCTGGCTCACGCTCTCCACGACCACACAGTGGTTCTGTCTATCAGGTGGCCGACGAGGAGGACATTCATCACGTCCTTCAGGGTCCTCACAACGTGTCCCCTCGCCACGGAGCTGGCACGTCTCAAGCCTGTTTTTCTGCTAGTCCTCCCTCTGCTGCAGCGCTCTCATGACGTCCCTCCTCCCTGCCTCCTGCGCTGCGACGCGTACGGTCTGGTCTGCGTGGTGGCGCTTTGCGGCATCTCCACCCGCAGCGCTGCTCCACCGTCTCCTCGGTGCGAGGAGGGGATCCCCTCCAACGCAGGCTCAGGAGCGCCCGAGCCTCCCCTCACGCCCGCGAGGCGGCAGGCGTCTGTCAAGAACCCCCGTGGCTGCGGCGTTTCTGGCCCCCTTCCCACCACGAACACGCGCTTGCGGGCTCCGTCCGTCAGCGTCGAGTCCCCGAGTGTTTGGGCTGCTGCCCGCGGCTGGCGGGAAGGGTGATAAAAAGAGCAGCTTTCTCGGGACCCCGCGCATGTGGGGACATTGACTGCGGAGGGTGACCCGTCGGACACTGGACACTGGGACTCTTGACAGCTCAGAGACGGCGCTCAATGTGTCCGGAGATCTGTTCCGGCCAGAAAATGCTTAATGGCATCATTTCTTTCAGACACAGGCGGGGTTGTGGACGAGTTTCCTGAAAGCCACCTTGCCCCTTGCACAGTTCACGACTTACCTGCTAAAACGAGTCATGTACTGAAAAACAACACGGAAAGTAGAAAACAATGACACAAGATAAAGCGGCTTCCACTCACGGCGTCGATATTTGAAATGTGAAAGTGGTTTCCACACGGGGACACTGAGTAAGCTTTTCACGGGTAAGTTTGGTCAACCATTTGCTGCTTCTTTACATTCAGGCATTGTAATCAGACAGGACAGACCGGATGCCTTTATTTCCCCATCTGGTCCCAGTTCTCGAACCCAGGTCTGGGTTTTCAAAGCCTGAGTTTTAGCCACTTCAGACCAGAAGGGGGAGGATCCCTTTATTTAGTGTTGATTTTCTTTATGAATCTGAGAGGGCCAAGCTTCTATGTGTGTGATTTCTGTATCCGTCGCTTTCGGGAGTGCGATAAGAAAGCCTATGTTAACCACAGATTGACTCATTTATCTTCATTTTTCCCATCAGATCATGCCTGTGTACGTGAAAATAAATTCTCCCTTTGCATGAAATTCTGAGATCCATCTGTAGCGAGGGTTACTGGACCAGAATGCAAACTCCGGGCCGAACATCGATCGGCCCTTGGCTCTGCGCAAACACGAGTCTCAGGGCTTAGCGATCTCATCCTGGCAGGGCCTCCTGAGGGGGCATTTGGGTGATCTGTCCTTTTCATTTAACAGCATGAAAGCAGGGTGAAGACTTAACTGGTTTATTCTTGGTAACAGACAGTAAACACTCAGACGGTCATTACTACTAATCTTTAATTATTCATGTTCAGCTCTGAGGACACATCCATGTGTCTTTAAGTGAAATGTCACACATAAGCTTCCACCAGACATGTCTGACGCCGCAGCCAGCTCAGGTAAGAAGCTTTCTTTTACGTACATGAATTCTATGACGCCATCCGACACACACACGTGAACACAACACACACCCCTGTCTTCCTGTCACGGGTGTTCTGACACATGTATGTGAGATGTGTGCACAGATAGAGACATAATACATGAGTAGATACAGACACAGAATAGAGATGGGTGCAGCTAGAGAGAACTAGATGGAGAGAGACCTGGAGATGAAAACAGAGTAGACAGAGATAGAAAGAGAGGTAGACATAGGCAGACCTAGAGATTCAGGTAGAGATAGATGTCAACAGAGAAATGAAGATAGAAATAGACATAGGGGAGATAGATACGGGTAGAAAGAGAGGTAGATGTAGGGAGACAGCGCTACAGAAACAGGTGTTGATAGAGAGATGGAGATAGAAATAGAGAAAGAGTAGATACATACAGAAACGAACGTAGATGAAGATACGAATATAGAGACACAGCGTTGCTGATGGAAACCACTAGAGATAGGTCCTTACCTCAAAAGTGATAGAAAAAGTGATGTCAAATTCAGTCGTCACAAACATAAGAACCTATCTGTCTGCCCCATCAGGTTTTAATGTGTCACAACATGAAGAACAGTGCAGACTTAGGCTCTTATGCTCACATTTGATGAATAATCGTCTGCCAGCCCCCTGGCCCGGGTGTGCAAAGGCGTCAGTCTCACGTGCTCAGGGCATGGCGACGTGGCTGGCCGCTCTGATACCAGGTGGGCTGTGCAGGGCAGAGGAGAAGGGAGGCCCTGACTTGGAGAGGAAAGCGTTTCCATGGGAGGCGGTGTCTCACGAGGTCCTGCAGGAGGAAGAGACACTCGCTGACGGATGAGCCCAGCGGTCTCGCCAGGACCACGTGCCATGGAAGCTTGTGCTCTCCTGGATGCCGAGTCCCTCCCACGATTCTCACACTGTGTTCTTCTCCAAGGAAGATGTTTTGCAGAGACTGCAGGCCCATTGGAAGGGCAGGAGATGGGCAGTAGGCAGTACAGGCTGGCGTGCGTGCTACCATTTCCTGGGCTCGGAAAGAAAGGCTGGAAATTGCACACATAAAATGCTCTCAGGAGTGATGGAGCTTTTCGAGTTTGGGTAAGTGCTATAAAAATGGACCTTTCAGCAAGTTTTATATCCCCTTTATAAGAACTTTAATTATATTTTTTTGAAAATGATCACTTTGGGTTCTAGGCCGCATAACATCAAACTGCACTGACATAATCTCAAGGCGCTGACGTATTTATTGACCGGGAAGGGGTCAGCCAGGTCAACTTCTGTTTGACGTTCCTGGAAACACATTGGATGTGCGTGTGTTTGCATGTAAGTGACTCACTGAGCAGCAGCACATTTTACAGGAGAGTCTTGCTGTTATTTCTGCACCCAGTGCTGACTGTTCAGTGCAAATTCCAGTTTCATTGCTGAGATGTTCACAGGCCGTCTCCACAGCTGCAAAGCTGTCCCAGCGCCTGTCCCCCATGGGAAACACCAGTCTTCCTATAACGACACGAGCTGGAAGGGACCCGGGAAACAGCATCTGCCTGCAGACTGACATACATTTAACAAAGAGAGAAGCAAAACATCGTTTTCCTTTTCTTTGCAAAAGACATGGGGGAAGCCTGGCAGTGCTTCTGAAATCGCTGCTTCCTTATCTCCCAGCCAGGCTCGCCACTGAACGTGCCCGCTCCCCCAGCATCCGAGATGAGGCAGGGGGATGCGGCGCTGAACCGAATGCGTCTGCCTAAGTCTTCAGTGACGTAGCATAGGCGTTAGGACTCACTGCGCTTGCGTGGGGCTGGCCTGAGACCTGCTGTCTGCGGCGTATGTTTCCAGGACACCAAGCAGGTGTAAGTCAATGCAGGGAGGTTTATGGTCAACCCCTCTCACGCTGAGCAAAGTCGACAGGTTTTCAAGTCACCCCAGTGCCACCCGCTTTTGAATCTCCAGCTATATTTGCGCTTGACAATTGTCTCTCAATTTTCGATCAGCTTACTCTGTACCTGTGAAAGAAGCAACTCTTGTAGGAAGCACATTTTGTGGTAAAACACGTAAGAAATTGACTGTTGTGATCACTTTAAGTCTCCAGTCCTATGGCCTTGAGTGTTTCCCAGCTGTGCGACCGTCACCTCCATCTAGGTACGGCATGTTCCCACGGACGCGCCCCTTCATCAGAGGCTCCCCGTCTGCCCAGCCCGGCCACAAGCGTGCAGTCTCTGCCTCCTGACCTTGGGTCAGGAGGTCACACGGCTGTGACTTCTCTGTCACACAGAGGCTGCAGGGTACTGGCGTGGCCGTGTCAGCCGTGGGCAGCTCAGGGTCATGAGCCACAGGAAGGGGGCTGAGCAGCAGTCCACAGTTGTCCCCAGCTGCTCTGGGGCGAGGAGGACCGAGCCCTGCGTGGTAGGCTGAGTCCGCGTGGCGTGTGCTGGTGTTGGGAGGCTTAGTGGCACGGGGGACGCAGGAAGGGGAGCAGCTAACCCACTGGGCAGGTGTCGCTGAGGCGGCCGGGCAGCCCCCGCATGTCTCAGAGGGGACAGACACCTGCACTCAGGGCTTGAAGACTCAGGAGCAGGTTAGCCGAGGACGATGGAAGCTGCTGTGGCCTGAGTCATGCCCCCTACCCAACTCTGCCATCGAGGATGGGCTTCGGGGAGCCACTCGGAGTGGGCCAGGGCCCCTCACCCTTCTGGGCCTGGTTGAGAGGCGGCTCCTTCCCCACCTGCTGTCCTCAGTGGGGTCACAGTGGATGACGGGGACTGACGCCGGGCCAGCGGGTGACCTAGGCCGCAGCAGAAGCCCTGTAGGGTGTGGCTGGCGGGACCCTGGTGCTGGGGCCAGTCTAGAGAAGGGTCCCGAGGCAGCCGCACCATCGCATGTGCAGGTCACAGGACGGGACAGAGAAGGGAGTGAGTCGGGCCTGGGTGCCCTCAGCAAACCTGGAAGAGAGTTGAACACATCACCCACCGGCTTTGTGTCCACTTACATAAGTGCTCTCCAACAGCTTTATTTACTTAAATAAATCATTTATTTTCATGGCAATGAGTCACCTTTTAATTAGTCCTGGGAAGGTGGGTGGGTTTTTCAAGCCTTCTTCACCGTCCCTCCCTCCTCTAAATCTTCTGATAGGAAAACAGAGAGATACGAATACACAGAGGGTTGGGCAAATAGATTTTGGGGTAGATTAGTGGATGGATGGATGGTAGAGAGATGATAGAGATAGAGATGGTTAGTGCGATTGAGACAGATGATAGATATGTAGACAGAGATATTGATGTACAGAGACAGGTGATAGAAGCAGACAAGCAGATAGCTAACTTGTTAGATAAATGATAGATAAATGGATGATAGATAGACAGATGATAGATTTAGGTAGGTAGAGAGATGATAGAGAGATGATGGATGGATAGATGGATCGAGGATAGATAGATAGATAGATAGATGAGTGATGAGAGAGAGGGAGAGACAGACAGATGGAGGGAGGGTCAGATGGAGGGGGAGCAGTTTCAACCTCCTTCTGGGTAAGTAATTCTGGAAGCCTGGCAAACAGACTGATGCTGTGTGAGGCCTCAGGAGATCACGTGTGAGCATTGTTCATCGTGGGATAGAGTTGGTTGACTTGATTGCTTGTGGAGAGCAAATTAGAAACCAGGGATTTATGGGTCTTGTCCCTGGAAAATGTCAGGGAGGTGATGTGACTACCTGAGTGTAAAGCGAATGCTTCGTGACCGAAGGCACGCTTTCTGGTAAGGAAAGGGCAGCTCCAGGGACTTGATAGGCTAAACTGGGCCAGACACCTGGTGTGATGAGGGTCCTGCCTGCCTCATCTCAGCGTCCCTCGCACCCAGAGGTGACCAGGAAGTTTTCAGGCCGGGTCGCCCTCTTGGGCCGTGGGAGTATCATCCCAAAATCTAATCCTATGTGTTGTCTTATGTCATCAAAAATAAACCGCTCAAGAGCCCAACTTACCTTACACTCTCACATGAGAAATTTTGTAACACAGGTTAAACACAACCTTCCCTGCTGAGCCCCAACGAAAACATGGCCGGCTACTGCCTTTATCAGTTGGAAAAGATTTCAAATATTTCGTCTGGGCATTTTCTGATAGCAGATGTGGGAGAGTTTGTGTCTCTACCAAGTATCTCATACCATTTTCTCTGCAAAATGCTCATCAAACCAGGTCCAGAAGCAGTGGTACCTAAAACGCTGAGAAAATGTCAATTTCTTCATGCAAGTTATGTTTCACATCATTGCATTCATATCATGTCATATCATTGCACTGCTATAAGCTACTTTAGGTTTTTAATTGAAATATTATCTTCTTAATTTTTTTTTATTCAGGATGACGAAGGCTTAAATTAAGCCAATAAAGGATAACTGGACAGTCAACTGCAAAAGATGAAACTAGATCATCCTAACGCCATTCACAGAAATTAACTCAACATGCAGTAGAGACTTGGGCATAAGACCAAAAACTATAAAATTCTTGGAAGACAACATCATCAATGATGTCCTGAGCCCTGGGAAGGTATTTTAAGCTCCCACATGAGATATTTCAGGCTCTGCTTTGCCTGGTTCCTGCAGGGTTTGTGCAGAGTCAGCCAGACCTCAGTGCCAATGACGAAGTCACACTGTCTCAGGTGGCCTAGGAGAACCGGGGCAAGACTTTGCATGCCTTCCTGCTCTTGCTTCCATCTCATGCTCGGGTTTTTACATCTCAGGAAAAGAAGGCCAGTTAATCCATTAACAGCGACCTCAAAACTCCTAAGCAGACAAAACACAGAAATGAAGGACTTGATGTGAATCAGTCACTGTTCATTTATTTTCTGTCACAGACAAAGAAAATCCCATCCCATTGTGTTAGCTGACAGTCCAGGTCATACAGTTTGGTAGTTTGCAGTGGATCGTCAAACCACTGGTTAGATTTAGCCAAACTCTCCCATGGGTCATGCACTCATTTAAGATTTTTTAAGTTTATTGAGAAGTATTACAGAACAAATCATTCAGACACTTGTTAAAAGTGACAAGGAAGACTTTAGTCAAGACTATTGCAATAGGGTAGCGACTGGGCTCAACTCCAAATGCAACAGACTCGGGGGACCTGAGTCCGCGGGCACCGTGACAGGGGCAGAGAGGACACCGGTATAAGGGGATTCTTGCTGAATCAACTTCACAGCTGATTTCAATTGCCCTCAACCAGACCGAGTGATCAGACACCAAAGATGGAAGATCCGTCTAAACAGACTCTGTCAGTTTCTTGTTAAACCTGGATGATTCAGGCCCAGGATGGGGCCACGGTAGAGGCCTCGACGGGAAGGTTCAGAGGAGCCCGAGGAACGTTTGGTCAAGGAGAGTCTTTTTCACACGTGAGAAGGAGTTCTGACTAAGGCGTGAAGTCTGACTAAGTTCAGACTTCGAATGGCCCTCGTCTCTCATCTTATAGACCAATTTCCAGTCCCGACAGGATGCCCCATGACCAGACCAGGCAGACGGCCTTACAATTTCCCACCTCAGAGCCTGTCTGCCCACGTGGGGCCAGGTGCCGGGAGGGCAGCTCGCCCGCCCACCTGCTTGCCGCCACGCCACCTCTGGCGCAGGTCCAGCACCGAGCAGGAGCGCGCGCTCCGTGGAGCGGCGGGGACGTGGATAACTGAAGACCACAGCGACCTTGGAGGGCGCGGTCACTCTTCCAGGACTGACTCCAGTTCTTCCCCTTTGTGGTTAGATTTCTGGAGAAACTCAAATATACAGCCACGCCCCATACACTGTGATAGTTTGCCAAACAATAAAGAGCTCGACTGACCAAACCAGCCTGGTGTTACCCCTAGAACCATATTATGACCTTGTTACTTGAAGCAAGTTCTAGAAAAACTCCTCAAAAAGCTGAAGGCCCTTAATCATAAACTATTCCAGTGCCACCCAACTCTATGAATGGTGGGTTTCTTAACTATCCTTTTCTGCTTATGTTTTTCCTTCCCCAACTCCTATCCCTAATCACATATCTCTACTTGAAGAAGGATGGCTGCAGGCTGGCATTAGAGCCTCAGCTTTCTCTTTAAAGCTGAAGGCCATCTCAACATCTTGTTATGGAAAGTGTCTGCTTGTCTGTCCCCCTGTCCTGTCTGATTGCACCCTCCACACACCTCAGAGAGGGTCAGCCCCTCACGTGTGAGTCCAGGGCACTGTCCTCGACTGCGCGCCTCCTGCCGCTTTCTGCTCACGATCCTGGATTGTGTTGAAGCCGGAGACTCCTCCCCAGCCTCCCTGCTCACGATGGTCCCATAACACCACCACCGTCTTTGTTCATTAGGGCTGAAGTCTCCGTGGATTATGCAGAGACCTAGAAACACATGGACTGAGTATGTCCAATTCTCTAGAAAAGCCTTCAATCATTCACGCACAGTTATTTTAAACACGTGATTCATAGTCTCTTTGATCACATAACTCAGTGCACTTGGGAGCTGCTCCAAGAATTAAAAAGATGCCTCGGAAGTGCCGCCTCGGGGCTGGCTGGCCGCTCATGCACCCTCACGCAGCTCGCACAGAAATAGGGGATTTCTTCTCAGGTTCTTGCCCAGACAACGGAGGTCTGCCCACATCCAAGACAGACGTGTGGTGGCCCAAACTCTGAGAGGTCGCCGGGAACTGTCTGGCTTGCTGGTGCCCCTTCCCCCTGGGAGATGTGTGGAAAAGGAGTTGGGTCTCTAAGGCTGAGGAGTGATTGTCCAGACAAATCACATGTGAGCACAGCTCAGATGATAAGGTACTTCAGTATTTAGGGCTGTTTCTGAGTGTCAGGTCACACCTGTCCTCACCCAGGTGACAGAGGAGTCTCCACTATGCTGTGCCCTCAGCTCCAAGGGGCCTGCAGTGGGGAGCGCCCTGCTCTTGTGAGCTGAGGGGGACCGGGGTCCAGACAGCAAGGAGGCCGCTGCCCTGTGGGGAGTGGGAGGAACGATGGGTCAGGTACGTCTGCTGTGACTTCAAGAATCGTCCTGCCATTGAAGTGGAGGGCTGGACCTGCAGGAGGTGACGTTCGGTGAGGTAAGTAGAAGGAGAAGACCACCGGGTGATTTCACTCGTGCGTGAAAGATAAAGCAACCAAACCAAAGCAAACCAGAACTCTGGGATTCGGAGAACGGACAGTAACCATCAGGAGGGAAGGGAGGTGGTAACGCAGGGACAGGGGTCGACTACGTGGTGAAGTCAGGAAAGGACTTTAGTGGTGATGTGATGTCCTCTATGCCGTGCTGATTTATATGCCCACCCGAAGCCTAGATGATAGTGTAGACCAATGTGGCTTCAATAAAAATACCCAAGAAGAGCGTATTTGGTAATAAAAACTCAGTGTACATCCAACCTGCATTAAGTGTAAAGAATATAATACAGCTTCTTCACTCTCTTAAAAAGAAAAGAAAGCCAGAATGTTGGGGGAGAAAACAGAGCAGGGTCAGAGCTGGAGCTGGCGGACTGTCAAGGACACCAGGCCCGGGGCACCTGGCAAAGGCCGTGAGAACACTGGACAGTGTGTCTGTGACTGTTTGCCCCCAAAACAAGACAGACATAGTTATTTTGTTAGAGAGCAAAGCTGTATAAGCATCCAATGTAACTATAAACTTGCTTACGTAGCTGCTCGAAGCAGTGCTGTGTGTGAACCCAATAAATACGTGGAGGCCAGGATGCTCAGGGCCTTCGGTCCAAGAGAAGAGAGACCGCTGGTCCCCCGATCCCGCCGTTCCTGTCTTCTTACAGTCTCTCGGGTTTCTCAGTCTCCTGCGGCGTCTTTCCTCACTGTCCCTGCTCCCAGGATCGAGCTCCTGGACCGAACTCTGTCATTTCTGAGCTTTTCACCCTCTGTTTGGAAAGAGAAGGTAGAGTGGTTTCATTCCTTCACAAGACGCGCAGGCCCTGGTTGGGAGCGGTGGGAGCGTCTCTGAACGCCACGAAGAAGGGGCTTAGGGCCCAGGTGGAGAACCACGACCGGGGCTCTGTCCTGGGGCAGGAGAGGGGCACTTGGTCAGACAGCAGACGTCATAATACAACGTGAAATGATACACGGGTAGAGAGAAAACACAACACAACGTGACCCGACGTAACACGACAGGCAACGCGAGCAAACCTCGGTGACACGACCAGGCACTTTTCCTACATGATTTCACTCCAGCTTATAACAGACATGGATGGTCATTAAGAATAACCGCTTTACACTGATTCAGAACTGCGCCTCAGAGAGTTCTTTTGTCCAGTGTGACCTCGTTGGTTGGTGTCCGGAGTAAATCCAGCCTCAAATGATCCCAGGAGCTTGGAGGCGGCGCTTCTGGCCCAGCCTCGGGCTCTGCCCGCTGAGCCTGTGCGGACGCCTCTGTCTCCTTCCGGATCACTCAGCTGACCGCGTGGCCACCCCGAGGAAGGGCTGCGGAGGTCTGCTTGGCCGAGGTTGCTCGTGCAGCAGGCGGAGGGCCTCGAGCACCCGTCGGGGGCGAGGCTGCGAGCCAGAAGCAGGACAATCCACACAGACAGTGATGGTGCATCTGCGAAGGAAGTACAGGGTGCTGGGCCCCCAAAGAGAAATGAGAAGATGGAGAGCCCCCTTCGTGGCTCAGTCACTCAGGCACAGATGAGGAAAGCTGGGGAACTGGGGTCCAGACCCCGCATTGGTGGCCAAAAAGAGAAAAAGAAAATAGACGAGGACTGCTGGTGCTTGGAATGTGCTAATGAATGGAGCTGTTGGGGGACATTCCTGATAAAGGGACAATCCGAGACAAAAGGTGTCAGAAAAAGAGCTACGAGGGACTTCCATCTGTAGGACGGCTGGCATTGCGTCCAGTGTTGGCACAGGCGGCTGTTTTCTTCTGCTTGGGAGAGGACACGTCACTTCATCTGGAGCAGCACTGTAGGCGTCATGTCTTGCTGACTGTGACGGTCCTGTGGCCGGTCACCCACCTTGAGCTGGGCCCCGGGGCCACACGGGGGCGGCAGGCAGGGCTCTGGACAGACGTCACTGCTGTGGTCTCTCAGAGCAGGAGCCGTCCTTCCGAATTGTAGCTTTGCCCCAAAGAGTGAGATTGTTGTCACGGTCGGTCGTGGTGCAAAGGACATTTGATAGAAAGGGGACACGGTTCCTGTTAGGCTTAAATACCTGCTTGATGGTGAAAAGCAGAGACTGAATAAAGTTGCTCCTGTCACCTCCAGCTGCTGGTGTCACTTTTTGAAAAGGCTTGAACGCAAAAGCAATGGACGCGTGCAATTGCTTTCTGGTAGACCCACCATCAAAGGCGTGCTAAGCAATATCAGTGTGTAATCTGTGTACGGACGCCCATGAGATCTGCTCCTTTCACCGTGTTTAAAGCCGGTCCCACTTCAGTGTGGTCACTATGGCCTGTGAAACTGAGTGCTAGAGAGGGATGAAGAAGAAATCAGTTTTCTATATGCACGTTGAAAACTTTAATTGCAAATGAATTTGCCCTTTTCATCCATTTCAGCCTCTGTCATTTTTTATTTTTTGATGAATTTGTGTAAAAGAGATGAGTCCCACCGAGTCTCCATTTCCACGGGGAGCGTGGGGAGCTCCCATTTAATCCCGACAGGACATGCAGTTGTTTGCGGGGACATTCTTGAGCCTCACAGTTTCTTGGAGAAAACGGAGGCGAGAAAGCAGAGCAGGAGACGGTCCCCTGGGCAGGGAGGGCTGCCCTGCAGCCTGGAGGCTGCTTGCATTTACACTCTTGGGAAGGGGTTCTGGGCGGACCCCCTTTCTGTGTCTTTAACGAGCAAGGGAAGTTCAAAAGCAGAAGTCAGGGGCTTGTCCAGGAAGTTCTCCAGGTCTGCGAGGAGCCCGCATTCTGGCGGCTCCTTGCTGTCTGGGGTGAAACACGAAGTTGGAATCTTTGACCTCTGGCCTCTGGCTCTCAGCAAAGGGCCTGTCTGGTGACTCAGGCAGCGGCCGCTCTGAGCTCTCCCTCTGGCAGTGTCACCCGGCCTGGGAAGCCACCCTGGGTCCCTGGATGTGCTGGGCCCCAGGGCGCTCCAGTGGCTTTTTATTTATTTCTAATTAACCTGGAGAGCAGTGTTTCCTCCCCATGAGATGATGAGTCTGTTCTCTGAGAGCTGCTCCCACGAAGGCAGCGCCCCAGCATGGGGCGCAGCTAATGACAAGCGGGAAAATGGCAGTGACACCCAATTACTGCTGGCAGCCTTGCTCCCACAAAGGAGCAGATCTTTACGGGGACGCAAATACCATCAGGAAGCCCTTAAGATAATTGAAACAAAAAAGACATCTTAAAAGTTTTATTATTCTGAAGTTAGGGCACACATTTAGAACAGAAGACAATGAGAAAACCCAAGTCATAAATACTTAAAGACAAGAAATAATTAAAGTCTCTTAGTCTAGAGTGAAATAAAACAAAACACCACAGCAGGCGACCACCATACGGGGGGATTTCAGCTGTTTGAGGGGGTGGGTGGGCCTAATCAGGGATAATAAGGAATCTGTTACTGAAGTTCAGGATAACTTTATGTTTCCTATTAAGAGTGGAATGTGTATTAATATGCTCAAAGGCCAATTTGTCATTTAAGAGAAAAGAAACTAAATTTAATCTTTTTTATGCCATCCATCAATATTTTTCAGACCAGTTTTGCAAGGGTTTGTCTCTTTTTATAATAACACTAACAATGAGCAAGCTTTGCCAAAAATTTGACCCATTTCATTGTTCCTTTCAAATTCTTTACTTACAAGTAATATAAACCAAAACTAAATTTCCTTCATTGTTTTCACACTTATTTTGTACTCTTAAAGATTTCTTTTCTCACCTTCTCTTTCATTCTGATACAATTTGTGATTATCTATAAAACTTTACGTTGTTCACAAACTTTCCTTAAAATATATCAGTTATTACAAGCCAACTTATTTTAACAAACTTTGCATGTAATTTGAAATATTTTATGAATAAAAAGATAACAGGATTGATTTAAAAAGTCTAAGATGTTTAAAAGTAGAAATTAATGGTGATTTAATGGAAAATAATTCTAAATTTTACATAAACTATGATTTGAATGATTTGATACCATTATATTTTACACTCTAAAAGAGATATAAAAGAGATATATTAAAGTTAAAATTATCAAACTAGCCTAATTTGCCAAGAATTCATATAGATTGTAAACATTGTCTGAATTTTTTATGCTTTTATATACCAAATGTTAAAAGTTCTTCAAATTTTGCTTAAATTGTGCTGACATTTCCTGAGCTCTTTTTCCACGCTCTGAGCATTTCCTGTTCCCTTCTTTCTTTCCTGCTTCTCCTCCCTTTCTCCCTCCCCCGCCCCCATCTCCCTGCTTTCAACTTATTAGCAAAACCATCAGCTTTATTCATAGCCAAATGTTCTCAGTTTCTTATGTGAGCAAAGAACTAACATTTTGCATAGGCTTTTGAAGTTCAGTTTGTCCTTTGAATTTGGAGATTCCTGGGGTCACTTAAATTTGTATCTCTCTTAGATCTTAAAAAGAAACAAGGACAGAGACCAGAGACGCTGGTTGAGGAAATCTTGCTGTCCAGATTCATATCTGAAGCTAGAAGATGCTCATGTGTTTGCCAGCAAATGGGTTTGACACAAATGCAAAGAGCATGGTCAAACCTCCCAGCAAACACGGAACCTGAGAGCACGCAGGGGTCAGCAGCGGGGCTTTACCATCTAGTCCAGGCACGTGGGCAGCCCCGCCCACCCCTGTGCCTCGTGGGAGGTGGGAGGTGCTCCCGGTCAATGGGAAGGATGGGAAGCCATCTGCACCCTGCTGTCCCGCATTCACCCTCCCTGTCCTGTGACTGTAAGCTCCTCTGTGTCTCTGCTTTGTTCTCCAAATCACCTCAAAACCAAACTTCCATCTCATTTTACATCTCCGCCCCTCTACTGGTAAATATGTCTTTCTGAAGTACGTGTCCTTAGAGTTTGCATGAAATGACAGATGGTTGTTGTGACTAATTTACCTAAAACGGGGTGTGTGTGTGTGTGTGTGTGTGTGTGTGTGTGTGTGTGTAAGCAGAATGGGTGTAGCTATAAATACATCATTTTAATAAAGGAAGGAGAGAATAATGCTTTCAATTATGTCTTCCCAGAAAGAGAACTGCAAATCCATTCATTCCCATCGCTACAGGGCTCACCGGGCTCCAGACACAAGAAAAGGTTCCCTCTGGGAGAGTGGAGATGGCGGTGGTGGCATCCTGAAAAGACCAACAACACAGGACACCGTTGTCAGAGGATGGCATAGGTCAGTGACTTGTGGAGCGACATGAGTGACATGGCTAGAATCCCATTGCCCTAACACACACGGCATCTCTGACCCCGTGACAAGCAGACACCGTTGTGGCAGAGCCTCCAGGCGGCGAGACCGACAGCCGGCACTCAGGTAGAGAAAGGCACTTGACTGCACCGGTGCTGGCTCAGGGGCATCGTTACCCAAAGCTGAGCAGCAGGGGTTTGGGGAGCTCCTTTTATGCTCTGAGGCAAAGACCCATCTCCTGGCTACGTGTGGTTTCCCCAGGCGACTTATCAGTGAAGCACAGCTGCAGAGCAGGGAGGGTGCTGACGTGTCCTTGGACTTAGCTACAGCTTTCACATTCCTGTGAGAAGCTCCTGGAAGACTGACTTCCACGCTGGGGTCAGGGAAAAGGTCTTCTGCTCCGACACTAGTCTCACGTGAGGACGCATGAGTCGAAACCACAGGTGCACATGCACAGGCGCACACCTACACACGTGCACACACAAGCACCAGCAGACCCATCAGGGGTCAGACCCGAAGCTCCCCGGCCCGGCCACCAGCAGCTGGGTTTAAGCGAGAACCAGAACCAGCTTGGTCAGGAACCTGACTTCACGCAGAAATGGTCTGAAACAGCGCCAGCAAGAAACAGAATGGGGCAGAGGGGGCCAGAGATGGGGAACAGAAACAGGGCTCTTGGTAGCCTCATGGGAGTCTCTCTGGGAATTGGGAAAAACTAAATAAAAGTAACATATATGCCTGTGTGCCAATTCCAGAGGGGCACGCTTCTGAGCCACACAGGTCCAGGTTGGGGGCTCCTCTAAGGGCACCTCCGAAAGAAGCATTTCATCAAAGCTGCAGCAAAATGACTACCTGTATAGAGATGCAAGGACGCTGTCTTCGGCAGGTGTTGCTCATTCCATGAGGCAGGGATGGCGAGGAGGAGAGGGAGGACGAGAGCCCCGACATGGAGTGAACTGGAGGAGATGTGGAGGGTGACAGCCCCAGCTCATCTTTTCATGGTGGGAAAAGATGCAGCAATGTTTTAAAGAATCATTTTGATTACTTTAGAGGAAGGAAGCAGGCAGAATTAAAGGCAAGAAGACAGACAGAGAAAAGGAAGAAACATTCATCCATCCACTTATTCGTTCATGTCGACTGCTGTCCTCGGCTGTGAACCTGAGTCTCTGGGCATTTATGTGACCTTTTACGTGGACTTCACCATCCGGAGCTGCAGACTGAACCGTTAAGCCACCAGGGTGTGCCCCAAACAGCATTTTTCTCATCGACTTATGCGTTCAGGAAGGTCCTGTGTGACATACCTGATGTCACTATGGCCAGAGTCAGGCTTAAGAGGGTGGCATTAAATCTTTAAGGAGGCACATCCAGACTTGGGGGGCGGCTGGGAAAGCGGGGAGGAGGGGACTGAGAGATGTCAGCTCCCCTTCGCCTGAGCTGCCTTTGTTCTGGGAACAAGGACTAAGCAGGATGATCCTGAGTCATTTCCAGAGATGGTGCTTTATTTTCCCAAAATGCGTGAGGTGTGATGTGTCTCCTTATTTGTAACTACAGTAAGAAGTGTCAGCTTTGCTCCCACAGAGGAAACAGGAGTCAGACAAAGCAGACCCACAGGGGTTCGGAGGAGCAGCTGACGTGTCTCCATCTCCCTGGATGACTAAGAAGGAACTCTGGGAACAGCATGGGACCTGCACTTGTTTTTGTTTGTGTTTCTTTAGTTTAGCTCATTTTATTGAACAAATATTCCATCCTAAGGTGGTGTATGTTTGAGGTACGTATCATCATAAGCCTCATCTTTATAGGACACATTAAATTCAACACGGCCAAATGCTGCTATGGAAAGCAGTGTGGAGATGCCTCAAAAAACTGAGAATGGAAAGCCCATGTGATTCCGCCATCCCACTCCTGGGTCTTTACCCAAAAGACACAGAAATATATGCGTCCCCCTGTTTACTGCAGCATTATTTCCAACAGCCAAGAACCAGAAAGTAGCTAGGAGCCCATCATCAGATGAACCGGTGAAGAAGATGTGGTCACGCACACAGAACCCTACACGGCCCCCAAGCGATGGGTTCTGTCATTTCAGACAACGCGGAGTATGGCAGCGGGGACAATGCCAAGTGGACTAAGTCAGAGGAAGAAAGACCAACACGATGACCTCACTCACAGGGGGAGTAAAAAGACACAAAGCAAAGGGACAGACTAAACAAAACCCACCCTTGGCCACTGACAACAGACCTGAAGTCACCAGTGGGGAAAAGGGTGGCAGCACGTGGTGGTGGGTCCGGTGGATGGCGGGGGAGGACGGCGGGCAACTCTGGGGCGGGCAGGGCGTGCTGCGTGTCACTGAGAGGTGAGGAGCCTGCACCGTTTATCTTATTTTGCAAGCAGAGCTATCTCAACACACATTCAATTACAAAGAGATGCGCCAACCCCGGTGCAGCTCTGCCTTCACCACGCGACCACCCCTTCGACCCACTTTGCCTGCCCCGCCCCTGCCCTTCCGGCGACCGCTGATGTGATTTCATGGCCTCCAAGTCTATTTGTGTTTAATTTGGTTCATTTGTTGGCTTGACTTCTCTCGAGACCACATCTACACAAAACCGTGCGATGCCCTTCTCCCTGGGACTGAGCTCCTGGAGCATCACGCCCCCCAGTCGCATCCACGCGGTCACGCACCCCACCCTCTCTGCAGCTGCCTCTGCGCGCAGCCTCACCGCTTCTCTCCCCCGCACCTGTCCGCGGCGCCTGGGTGACAGCCAGGGCCCGGTGGCTGCAAACAACACTCTGAAGGTGGGGCAGCTTCTCCGAGGGCCGGTCACCTGTGTCGGGAGAGCAGGGCCCTGTGGTCACAGGCAGACTCTGTCCGACTTCCCATGAGCAGACTTTTCTCCGTTGGGTAGAGGATCATCGACCTTCTCAGCAGAGGCTCCCAGCTGAGGCAGGGCTGATCCCTCCCTGTCGCCAAAGCTGCTCCGGCCTACGTGGACGCCGCCCTGCTGGGTCCCACCTGCTGGGAAGGGGATCGGATGGGCCCGTGGTGGAGCTCCCGGCTTAAAGGGTCCGTGGGGGGAAGCTGAAGCGCAGACCGCGGACCCACCGAGACCTGCCGAGACAGGGGCCCGTTCGGGGACTCAGAATCTGAGCGGACCTGACCTCTTCCCAAACCTGTGACCCATCACCCCAACCCTGCTATCAGTGAAGTTTGCCACGGACCCCTGCTCTTTCAAGCTAATCGGTCACAATGTTAAGTGTATGGCTCACACGTCTACTTCCCTTTTCCATGCAGACACCCCAGGCACCCGGAGTTCAGGGTGAGGTAAAGAAAGGTGACTCTAACCCACACAGTAAGAGAGGTTACTTGAGCCCTCACACGTCGCTGTCTTGACTTTCCATGATGTAGACATGTTTCCTGATGAAATTAATCAAATGGCAAAACATGACTTTATATAAACGTCTGCGTCTTTTCTCTGACGCAGGTGTTTTCTGACTGAAGGACTGATGTCTCTGGAAGACAGCGCATGATCGGAGCTGAGAGGAAGGGCGAGAGCACTGAGCTGGTTCATTTTCTCATTTCATCAATATTCTTGATTAAACAGACGCGGTGCTGCCATGCGGCCTATAGCTTGATTCATGAAGCCGCGTGGCCGGAAAGCGAGGGAGCAGGCCAGGGGCGTGGGGCGGACCCGCGTCCCGAGGGGCAGCTGTCTGCACCGTGAGGGGCGGGGAGACCCGCTGGCGTGCCCGGTCATTCAACACGGACTAGAGAGCAGCAGTGCTGATTACTCACAGACACGACTTGGGCAAACCTTTGATTCCACTAAGTCGCGGATCATGCTTCCAGACGTGCGCCCTGCGGGCCCTGGGCTTGGTTTCCTCTGCCTTCCATCCTGAAATTAAAATGTCGTTTACAACCTAGAAGCAAAATCGCAGCCAACAGGGCGTTTCTCAGCCTCGAGAAGCTCAGTGTGTGAACAGAGTCACCGCCAGAGGCCGCCGAGACCCCTGGCCTAGCCAGTCATATTTTACTTCCCTGTGCCACCTTCAGCATCCGGAACCTAATGGAATGAACCACTTGAATGTCCGTTGTGCTTGGGGGCTGCAGACGGGCCATCGAGGCCGGCAGCGCGCAGCGTTAATATTCATGAATTCTCTTGGCCCTTCCATCTGAGGGAGGTTTTCCGTTTTCTCTGAGGGGCGTGTTGAGGGCCCCTGGACACTGGGGCAGGTCTGCCCTACTGGGCACTCGGCCTTGCCTGGATTTCAGTCCAGACGGCGTACATGAGGCCGCATGTCCTCCCTCCTGTCGCGCCGACAGGTTATTAAATAAATTCCATTCACAACATCAGTGTGAAGCTTTCAACGCTGTTTCTCTGTGGGTCTGTGCCCCGGGCTTTGTGCTAATCTCCGCACCCATTTTGCGAAACTGGCCACAAACAGGATTCCCAGAAAGCACCTGTGGCCGGGTCTCCATCACTGTGGGACTCGGATGTCACCTAGAGGCTCAATACGTGATAGCTGCCCCCAGGCCTGGGGAGACAGGGGTCCTGCTGTCCCGGCACTTGTGTCGGAAGTGGGGAGAGAGGTGGCAGCAGGAGAGGAATTCTCCCCCAAGTGGCAGCCCAGAGCTTCCCTCTGTGCTCACACCCTCCAGGCTGTGGCCCTCCTCCCACACGCTCCAGTTCCTTTCAACCCTCCTTGAAAGACTTCTTCAGGGCACCCGACCCCAGCTGCCTGGAGCAGGCCTGTGTTTCAGCCCAGGGAGCGGAACACCCAGCTCAGAGAAGACCAGGGGAGCTGTGGGATGAAGTGGTGCATGGGGACAGGACGGGATGGGGGAGGGAGAGAGGGAGGGGGGAGGGAGGGAGCGAGGCAGGGAGGGGGAGAGGGAAGAAGAGTAGGAAGAAAGGAGGAAGAGGAAGAAGGAGGAGGAAAAGGAGGAGCAGGAGAAGGTTCTGGGCTGACTCTGACTCCCATCATCCCTCAGGACAAGAGTCACTCCTCTGCCCGAGCTTGTCCTGTCTGTCCTTCCAGACCAGTGTGAGTCCCCAGGCAAGTCATCTGACCGGTGTGAGCCCTGATGTGCCTTTGTTGCCAGTAAGGTGGCTTCACCGTGCAGCTTGCACGCGGGCAGAATGGGAGGGCCCCAGCCAGGTGTCCTGTGCGGTCCTCGGCCCGCAGGACGGGGCTCTGAACACCTCCCGCTCTCCTTCCCGCGGACGGACGGACATCTGGAGGGTGGGCAGTGCAGGCCTCTTCCCGGAGAGGAGCGGGCGCCGGCAGGTGAGCCTCCCCTTCCATCCGGGCCGGTCTGCAGAGCTGCGCGCGCACGCTCACCTGCCGTCCGTGTCTAGACCCACAGAAAGCGCCTGCTTGAGGTCAACCGACCGGTATGTGATTTTGCTCCTATGGGATAAAGAAACAAAACAAAAAGACGAAACAGAAACAAGCTTAAACTCTGAGAACGAAATGTTTTCGGAAGGAAGGGCAGAGGATGAGTAAACCAGGTGAAAGGGGTCCATTGCAGGGCGATGGATGAAAACTCGATTTCTGGTGGTGATCACACTGCAGTTCACACAGATGCTGATGTGTAAGACTGGACACGTGAACTCTATACAGGGCTTATAAACCAATTTTTCTTCAATAAAAATCACTTTGAAACCAGACAAGTGACTCACCGAAGAGGGAATTAAATCTGTCCAATGACTGAGCTTCCTGATGGGTCTTTCTGAGGATTCTTTCCACACTGAAGAAGACAGTTAAGTCTCTTTGGTGTAGCTTTCAGAAGCACAGGGATCTTAGCGGAAAGGTCTCCATTCATCGTTCATATTGGAAACTAATTTCTCAGGTGGATAAGCTCATCATCTTATAATGATTTTTATCAGGACTCTCAGAGAGTTGATGTTTACTGACCTTTTCTCTAAAGTCAGGGGATGCATCTCTTTGCAGCATATATACTGACTGCCCATCAATATAAGAAGTGAAATATCAAGAAGCTACTAGGTATCTGCCTGTTGAAAGCATCACCATAGAGCTGACCTGGTTAACTGAAAACTAGCAAAATCTTCATGATGCAGCAATGTCCAGGGGTAGTTCTCATTCATATGTTCAAAGGACAGGCCCGTGTATGAAAAGATGGCTGGGCTTGCAGGTGGGCGAAGAACACAGCAACCTGAGTCATCAGCGAATTCTCCTTTCTCCTGTCACCATCGAACACAGAGCTGATAACTTAAATGCCTTTTCCAAGGTTACCGGATTTGACTCTCCTCTTAATAGATTTGATTGTGAATGCAAATGTTGACCTCCACAGAAACGTGGCCATGAATGAGTCCAGATGAGATCATTAACTTCCAAGAAAGAATCTCAACAAAAACATCTAATTTTATAACTGAATGGTTCCAACTATGATAACAAGGTAACAAGAAATCTGTTCTTTGCATCAAGACAAGATGTGATGTACAAAGACCAGGGGCTGCCCTTTATCTTGTAGATGAGGATCAGCAACTCCTTACCAGTAGACCCCTGGTGTTCAACATGACCTCAAGAAATCACACAGATATAAGAAAATATGCCAATTCTACCTTCTCAGCAGGTGACTCATTTCACCAGGAAGTTTCCCAATGTACCCAGAAAGAAAATTGCTACGACCCAAAATGTCTGTCCTTCCCTGAGAGCTGGGGACCACTGGCTTCAGCCTTGAGCCCTTGGTCTGGCGACTCAGCGAGTGGGGGACGGTGGGCTCAGTTTCCCAGCACTGTCTTTTCTGAGCTGTGTTCTCATCTGTCACTTTTAAAAGAAAAACGTGAAAATTGGCAGAGAGTCCTGCAATCCTGTTTCCAGGATTCAGCGGGCAAACACATGGCCCTCGTTGAGTCCTGTCCAATTGCAGAGAGAATGTTTCTTGGTGTGGAAGAAATAGCCAGTGGGAGAATATGGCCCATTTTTTATTAGAAACCTGGCAAGACATCTGAGGGAATAATGTTTGGAGAGGAAATGATTTTATTGCTGATGTCAGGAAAAGAGGCAATTTCTCTCGAGTCCTTTGTTCTTCTGGGGCTGGATGAGTAATCAAATTAACATCAGACAGATTAATAGTAGAAAAAAAACCGATTTAATTATGTACATATGGGGAATCTATATTGACATGTGGATTCCAAAGACAGGAAGGCAAAATAGGGGTGTGTCTCATGATCTGGGGAATGGGATGGGGCCTGGGGCCTCAAGAGAGGAGGGGAGGGCCGCCAACATGATTCAGATGAAGGAGGTGATGTGTAATGGGATGTGTACCCAGCCATATAGATTTCTTTAATAGAAAAGTTACTTCTATAGATAATTATAATTCCTGGTAAGACCCCCAACTTTCATTCTCCTAGGTAGTTAGGGGAGTCGCAAAAGGATCTCAGCTCAAAATAACCCACGGGGTGTGGGCATCAACATAAAAGCACGTGGGTGAGCAGGGCCCCAGGTTTTCTACAGCCTCACAGGCACCGGGCACTCAGGCATGAATGCCCACATAATATCCCCCAGAGGGGTAGAGGCATAGCTGGAGGATATTTTGTTACGTTGATTATATTCATTTGACATTTACATAATAAGCAGGAACGCTGAAAACCCATTCAGGCTCAACACACTCTGGAATGACCCTGCAATGCTAGCAAAAGAGCTCAGGCAAACAGCACAGGGCAGAAAGTCGCCATCCACCTGCGTCTTCACGCAGCTTCTCTGGTTCCCGCGTGGTTGGACTTGGTCTGTCCCTGTTCTTCCCCTGGAAGAAATCTAACACTAACAGTCCCTCGTCACCTCTCAGCCGCCGTCCCCAGGCGTCTAGTGACGCCAGTCCCGCTGCACTGGAACACTCTGAGGCCGAGTCAGGTTTCAGGGAGGACTTTCGGTTCAGGGGGCCCGAGGCGGGCAGGACTGGGGGGATTGGGCTCATGCCTGAGGCCTCTTGCTCACTGTTTTACACCAGAGTTGTGGTTTCCCACCACCTTTTCACAATTACCTGAATGAACACGAAGTCAGAGCTTTCATTTAAACTTGTTTAAGTTTTCATTGTCTGAATGCTCTATTCTTCTCCATCAGCTCACATGCTGAAGACTCAGAGGCAGTGTGATCTATTTTTTAAAAACTTGACCCCTGATGCCTACGTTATGTCAGAATTCGCCTCCACTGCCAATTTTATTTTGAGCACATGAAGAACATCTTAAGAGGAAAGAATGCTGGATTTGGTTTGGAAAATAACTTTGTGCCCACCCTGCCATGGTCTGGGCTACTCAGCAGTGAGTGCGTGAGAGGCAGAGAGCAAAGCCAGCTAGAACCGCCGTCGGCAGTCCCTGCGCCACTGGTGACCATGGAAGTCACGCTGAGTACCCGACACCTGCGAGGGGCCACCCTGGAACTATCATGCTCCGTGACTTTCTCGGGTGGCTTTGGGTGTTGGGTGTCCCTTGTCTTTTCTCGCCTGTTAAACTCACACATTATTCCACACCTAGTGCAGATGCTTCTTGGGGCCGCCATTCATGGCCTGACACCCCTCCCCGATGTCTGGGGGGCTCCTCGCATCTCTAGGTGACTCATGTCTGGTTTGACATCTCAAATAGAGAACCAGGTGGAATTTACAGTCATGAAACGTGAATGCCGTTGGTGTTATGTTAAGGTTCATTTAGCACCCCCGTTTGCTTCCCAAAGGGCGAGACTTGCCGTGTTCACCTTTTCTTCTTCTTGCCACCCCCCGACTCCCCCTTGAATAATGGGGGTCAGTAGTGCTTGGGTGGGGGCAATTTTCTCAAGTCACATCGCTGAGTTTTGCAGCTCTCTGGAGTCTTCTATTCCGCCAGCTGACCTGTGGAAAGTGAAGTAATGCCCCCGCACCCCTGCACCCCCACAGATGTCCATTCTGAGTCCCCAGAGGGTAGGATCATGTGACTGGTGCTGGCAAAAGGGACTCTGTAACTGTGATTAGTTCCCCATCTGAGATGGACGATTATCTCAGTTATCCCAGGGGGTCACACTGATCATGCTTGAAACAGAGACCCTTCCCTGCGCTGGCCGGAGACAGGTGCAGAAGGTTCCAGAATGCCTGCCGCCTGTGGAGGGCAGCACCATCACCGTCGCTTCGGAAGGGGATGGGGAGGAGGCCGGGCCAGCAGCGCTGGCAGCCTCCAGACACTGGAGAGAGACCAGGGTGCTCCCTGTCCTCACGTCCCAGGGATGTCAAAACAAATCAACCGAGTGGTCAAAACAACAAATGTGGCGTCACAGCCCTGAAGTCCAGAGCCGCAGCTTTCTGTAGCCACACTCCCCTGCCTGGCCACCTCCCAGCCCCGCTGCAGCTCCATCCTCTCATCAGTTTTCCCAGGTTCCCATATTGCCTCCTTCCCGACTCCCCAAAAATTTCATCCTCTCAGTGAGCCAGCGAGCAGCCCAGCCCAGCGTCCCCACCTTCCCGGATCGCTACCACCAAGACCGTTTCCCGGGGGCACATTCTGAGACGCAGGAGGACAGAGTGGGGGCGGAGGGGGTCGTTCAACGCTCATCCCGCCCCCGAGAGCCTTCAGGAGGCATGTGGCACCCACACCCACACGGAGGTTTAGTCTGGTAAGAGCCACTGTGCTTCAGCTTCCAGAACTGCGAAACCATACAGCTGTGTCATTTCAGTCACTAAATAGATGCTCATTTGTTCCAGCAGCTTCGGGACCTGTGTGCCGTGCAGGCTGGGGTCACCAGCTCTGTCTTACTGCTGACGAGCACGCGCTAGCGTGCCAGCGTCCTCGTCCTTCACCCGGACGTGTTCTGAAGGCTGCAGCGGGAGAGATTCATTGCCAAGGTCTCCTGATAAATTCCGGCGAGGTCACGGCCGGTCACGGGAAGCTGCCCGCGTGCAATCTTCTGGCGTTAGAGCTCTCAGCTGTGCTGTCCCCAGGGAGGCTTGGCTCTGCGACCAGAAAGCTGGCCCTAAGGGTTTACCACGCTGGAGCTGGGCCCTGGTGGTGGGCTGCTCCCCTGTGGGTTCCACACACGTGCTTTCTCTCGGCTCCTGTCACCATAACCAGGCAAATCCCAGTCAACACGCCTGCAAACAGCCAAATCTGAGCAGTTCAAGCCATTGGGAAGGTCTGACCCTCACACAGAGCAACTGCACAGCAGCGCGTGCCGAGCTGAGCGGAGCCCCGTGTCACCAGGAGTGGACAGGAGCAGAGGACGCTCGGAGGACGCGCTGGCCCCTCCGCCAGCACCGAGGACACACCACCAAGCCCTGCCCTGCTTTCTACTGGGGCCAGTGCTGCTGCTTCGTGCAAACACGGCTGGAAAGGGAGCCCGTGAGGGAGCCCTCGCCGCCGGGTGGGGACGCGGGCCGGCCGGGGATGCCGTGTTGAGACTGGTGTTTGCAGGGCCGCAGGGCCCCATCCGTCACCTGCACACCCCAGAGCGAGAGGGCACGTGGAGCCGGGTTCCTCGGGAGACCGTCAAGGCCTGACCGAGCCAAGGGTTTGTCTAAGGACCAGGAAACAGAGAGGGCCGGGTCGCCATCACTCAGTCCTCAGTGTGCAGCGTTCTTTCTTCTTTTATAAAAGGAAAGGTGCAGGCAGGAACGGAGGCAAGCAGAGGCAGGCAGGGAGAGAGAAGAGAAAGAGGTCTTTTACTCACATCAGTTGGCCACCCTGGGTCTTCCACGCCCCACCCATTGCCACTCGCCCCCACCCCGTCCACCCAGGGCCTGAACCCCAGCCTGTGGGATGTGCGCGGACCACGCCTGGGCCAGAGGCAGCGGGCGCAACTGCCAGACCCCCAGGGACACCTCAACTTATTTTTCACCTCGTGTCATGCACTTGACATGTGAGGCTCTAGAGAATTAATACCTTCTTACAACACAGAATGTTTACTCTTTGAAAACCACGGCTCTGCCAAAACTGGGGAAGCTGACTAGGCATCCGGAGCGCCTTTGCACCTCGGAATGGTCCACGCCGACCTGCAAACACTGAGCGCACACCTGTGTGTGCCTTCTGACAGTGGCCCCGGAAACCGGAGTGAAGTCACTTCCACGCCGCTGTGCGTTCCGTGTGGATGAGCCTCTGCCTCGAGGCCTGCAAATGGGACCAGAATCTCACCAAATTAGCAAAGGCACAGCAGTGGACGCATCTGCTCTTTGACATGGTCTCGGGGGAGACTTCTAAGCATTTCGTCTGAAATGAGGAGCAACAGGCTCTCCATGGAGGAGCCCACGTGTCTTTGTGTCCCTGCCAAAGCAGGTGACAGCGTCCCAGCGGGCGGATTCACGCCCGTGTGCTTTATTGTGCAGGGGGAACGCGACGCACAGTGGGCAGTCTCTCAGGCAGCTGGGCGGCCGCTCCGTCTGCGTCACCAAGGACGGTGACCTGCAGTTTATCTCTTAGGTCCACAGGGAGGGTCCCCAAGCCGCACACGGCGGCGCCGCCCTGGCTCTGGGAGTTGAACGGGGCGGGTCTCTCTGACACAGGGTCCACGTGCCCCCAGGTGGAGGAGTGGTTTGTCAGTCCCTTCCAGCCGAGTGCTGTCCAGGGACCTGGGTCTGTGTCCTGGAGCAGGGGAACAAGCAAGGCGAACCACTCAATAAAAATAAAATGCTTCTTCCTCCACTCTTCCTGCCTGTCTACTACTCGTCTTCATTCCCGCCACCCCTTTCCTTAAAACTAAAAGAACTCCAGCTGCTGACAGCACCGGAGTGACGGCAGAGAATGCGGAGACACACACACAGCCCTGCCTCCTGTCTCGTGGCGGGGAGCGCACTCCGACACCCTCGGGGGCCCAGGCTAAGCCTCCAGCCAGGCCAGCGGGCTTCTCGTTCCCACAGTGACAGGGCTGCCATCAGGGCACTTAGGAGGAAGCCGTGCAGGGGTGTCAGCACGCCTGTTTGGTGGAGAAGGCTGGGGCTCTTTTCAGATGGGTGGTCTCCCTGCTCCGTGGGCCCCAGGGCTGAAGAGGCTTCTAGAGTTTGCTCTGCTTGGCATGTGGCATTAACAAGCACGCCAAATTTGTGAGCCCTCCTCCTCCTCCCTGCAGGAGGCGTTACATCGTGACATTGCTTTCCGTGTTTTCCCATCCCATCTATTCGGCAGTTATTTCCCTAGGTGACGATCCCATGAATTATGTTAACAAGCACGCATTCATCTACACCTGTGAGGGGGGCCTTACTATCACAGCATTTGTATCTCAGAAATAGAAATAAAGATGTCCCTCCTCTTCCATCATAACCTAAATGTGTGACCCTCACTCTCAGATTCTTGGGAGAATCATGCCACAGAGAAATAAACTAGTTCCAGATGAGGAGGCACCGTGACACTGAGAGCCTGGTGACTAGGGAGGGATATGGGACTCCCAGGCGCCTGTGATGGAGGGGTCTGTGATGAGGGGAGGGGTCTGTCACAGGGAGGAGACGTGGTGGGAGGAGTCTGCCACGGGGTCAGGGGGAGGAGCCTATGATGGGAGGACTGCTACGTCCATGTCCAACGTGGCTAAATGACAAAGTCAACAGCTGGGAAGAAGAAGGGCTTCAAAGAAGACTTCTTCCTGGAACAGGACATGGTGCCTCTCACCGAGCTTTCCTGGGAATCATGATTTGTGGAATCATGATTTCCTGTATTGGCTTATTCATATATGCGGGATTAATTAAAAATAATAATGAAAATAGCAAATTCCCTACTGGGAGAGGGACTGGGAATTGCTCTGAAAAATGGGACTATTACAACCAGGCAAAGTGATACTGAAAAAACTAAACCCACCTATGCCACTCTATCCAAGGCCAACAATATACTTACAAATTACCCAAGAAATTGACTCAGAAAATATCCCCAGTGGTCTCTGTGGGAGATAGAGTAAATCAGCTATAGCAAGGGAAATTATTTCAGCCTCCACTCATTTACACAGTTGGCCCATTAATGATGAAGGTTATATCTAAAAACAAAGAAAAACTATTCCGATCCCCTCCCACAGCATTGTCCTCACCTTACAATAGTTTATAAGATTAAAGGAAAATTATGGTTCCCACCAAGAGAAAAAATAATGCAGGATGACTGCCTGCTCCCCCATTACCATGTACAGGCGCCTATGACGAAAATGGAATCAGAATGCGCAATAGGGGACAAAAAGTAAAACTATTAGAACAACTTATAATGGCTCATAGAAATAGGACCAACACAAAAACTGGGCAGCGAGAACTTGCTAGATGACAAAAGGGCCTGCAAGGTTCAATTCAGCTTGATATGCATTTAGGAATTTGATAAATAACTTTCTAACCTTTTGCAAGTCTGTAGAATTCTCTTTTGTCTCTCCTTGCCTTAAGCAAGATCCTATCAAAAGGGCAGGTAACTCATTTACTTAAAAAACAAAACACACTATGCGGGGTTTGTGCTTTCGTTTACGTAACCTTAAGACTGAAAGCTGCAAAAAGAAAGTATAAAAAACCTGCCTGCTTGCAATAAAGACGGAACAAAGATTCACTCTGCCTCCGAGTCTGAGTCTCTTTGTCTCCCGCTCGCTGACGCCTTACCCATCTTCGGGACCCCTGGATCCTGCTGCGGCAGAGGAGTCTGTGATGAGAATGATCTGTGATGGGGTGGAGCTTGGTGATGGGGCTGAGCAGGACCCATTCCTCATTTCTTACCTGCTGGAGGCCAGGTGTGATCAAGTGTAACTTTGGACCAGGTGAACTTACTTCTTGACACCCCAGCATGTCTCCAATTACTTTTAAAGATGTACTAAATTTCCAGATGCATTTTTAGCCCAAAACAACGTGCATTGACTTTTAGAAGAGGATGCTAGTCATGCTGGAAGAGTATCCACTAGAAGGCTCCTCAGAGATGCTGGGATAGGCAGGTCTTTAAAATAAGTCCCCAGGCTTCTTCTCAAGCCTTATCGCAGAAGACTCAGCAGAAGCCACACTCAGTCCGGATCACAAACACCGGGAGCAGGAGGAGATGGGTGCAGCCTGGGCCTTCTTGGGAGTGACAGCAGACCGCGTGGGCCTGCAAGGCAGGGCTCCCCCGCAGGCCCTCCAGTGCAAGTGGGGGTCCAGCCCGAGCCACAGGGCAGCCGGCCGGCCGGAGTAGGCGTCAGCCCCGCCTCTGCCCCTCAGAGCAGCCTGCCATTCATGCCACGCTGACAGTGCCTCCAGCTCTTCGTTCCACTCGACACCATTCCGTCCTCTGATGCCTTTGTAAGGCGACACTGTTTCTAAAAGCACCCTAGAGCTTAAATAATTCGAGGACGGGCACCAGGCAGGAAAGGACTGAGGATTATGCTCACGGGGCCGAGGACATCTGCTCTCAGGAACAAAGGCCGTAAACATGGGTGTCAGACACAAACCGTCTCCTCCCCCAGCAGCAGTCTCAGACTCAGGATTTAATAAGCAACCAGACCGAGTCCTGCTAATTAGTCCTCTACCTCTGGAACACGGCGCTTCATTATTTCCAAGCCTCTGATGTCTAATTATTTACAGAACATTTAGTGAGAGCAGAGACACCGTGCGACAGACTCATGACCTTCAGGCCTCTGCAAAGCAGACTTCACGCGGCAGCTGCCTGGCGCAGATCGGCTCCCAGGAAAGAGTGGTTTTCCTTGGAAGCGGCCTCAGCAGCGCCTTAATTACCTGGCAGCCAGGGCAGAGGGGCGCTGGCCTGCAGGGCCCTGCATGCTGCTAACGGCTTCTCTGCGCCGCCCCGCCCGGCCGGCTGCCTTTCTGGAATTCACACCAGTGCGTTCCTGCAGGACATGGTCTTCCGACACCAGCCTCTAGGACATAGTGATGTCTTCACGTGGTCCCCAGGTCACGGGAGTCAGCTTGTCCCTCTGTAGCTGAGTGCATTGCGCTGTGTGAATGGAGAGCACTGTGGGTCGGTCCACTGAGGGCCTGGGCGCTTCCTCCGCTGGGTTTCCAAACGACGCTGCCGTGAGCACAGGACCCTGGTTCCGCCATGCGCTTCCCTGCGTGTCCTCACGGGAGCCGGGTCCCAGGGCCACTCTGTGTTCACCTGGGGAAACACGCCACTTGTCCAGAGATGCTGCCCCATTTCCAGCCCCACAGCAGTGTCTGGGGCCCCGAGGATCAATCCTACCTGCCCATACCAGCCGGGAGCATAGCCCCATCACCTGCTCTGTCTGCCCTGCTGCCTGGGTCCCTCAGAGCCCAGCAGAAGGACTGGCCTGGGGCTCTCTCATCCTCAGGAACACGAACACGGGGACACTCGATTTCAGGGGCACAGTTCTGGTGGTCCCAGACACACCTGAAGGCCTGGCTACCTCGTGCTTTCCTCTGAATGTCCCTGGGACGTGAGGCCAAGTACGGGTTTCCGGGCAGAGCCCTTCCAATGCCGCCAAGTCAGCACTGTCTGTGGGACCCACTGACTCACCCTCCGTGCCTTTCTTCCCTCCGCTACTCAGCTGTGAACAAGAACAGGGCACGAAATTGCTGCATGGTCCTGTCCCTGATGCTTTCCTCCCTCCTTCCCTCTGTCCTGCCCTCTGTCCCTCCCTCTGTCCTGCCCTCTGTCCCTCCCTCTGTCCCTCCCTCCTCTTATCCTTCCCGTCCAGTGGTGTCAGGTTATGGGGTCCAGTCAACTCCCTCCACTCACTCGGTGGAGACCGGGAAGGCTGCATTCACTCTCTGACGTTGTCATTGGAGCTCTAGTGATGGTTTTTTGCACACTCGTGTCATACCTAGGTGATGTTTTTATTGATGGGAAATATTAAATACAAGAAAATGCAGACCTCTGGTGGATTGCAAATTAAATTTGCTCGTTAAGTGTTTTCTTAGCTCCTGAAATGCCTCTTGCCTGTGATATAAAATGTTGCTGTGACTCTTATCACAGTCCTGTCCCATAAAGTCTCACTTCCAGCGTCACTGGTCCCGACAGCGGGGCCGTGAGTGTCCCGCGCGGGGCCGGCGAGGCCGTGGTCCCAGGTGGGCAGCCGCTCAACCATGGCTGAAGTGTTAGTGCACATGGGCCGTGGCCAAGCAGCAGGCCTGGCCGGACGTGGCCCCCCCAGGATGCCGCGCCAGCCCTGGACATGGACAGTGGCCACTGGGGTTAGGGTGTCACCCCTCCACAGGGCACGCAGGAAGGACACAGGGCTAGCGTCCTTACGTCCAAGTCCGGCGTCACATACCTTTCCTGAAGCCCAGGTGCGAGGGGGATGTCAGAGGCTGTGAGGATGGTGGTGGACAAGGAGGTCACCAAGAGTGGCCCCGAAGACGGACAAGAGTCCGTGGCCTGTTGTCCCCGGACCTGTGGGTTCCTACCAGGCAGAGCCAACGTAGGTGACCCCGTGGGACACTAGTCAGGAAGGAAGTTAGCATTTCAAGGAGTGAGAGATGGGAGGGGACAGAAGCGAGCAGGAGGGTGGAGTGGGAGGGCCCAGCCCCTCTGAAGTGTGTCCTCGCCACCTGGCGGCGGGGACAGGGAGGGGGCTCTGTGGAGCCATGTGGGTCCCGTCCTTGCTGGGGAGACCTCCGCTGCTGGTCCTTCAACTTCCAGCACTTTCTGGTCAGTGCCCGTCTGGCTGCGTCGTTTTCTTGGGGTCTGGCTAGAAGCTCGAGCTTGTCAGCGTGACCCGCGTTCTTTGTATCATCAGTTCAGCAGATGTGCGCCGGGCGCCTCCCGGCCGGACTCAGCCCAAGCGAAAGCCATGGCGGCGGGACCCACCGGGGTGCTCAGTCTGGTCGGCCGCCCCTTGAGGGAAGCGGCTAGAACAAACGGAGCGGAGAACCGGGATGTTTGTCATCTCTGCGGTGTAACAAGTCACCCACGCTAGAGGTTAAACACGCAGAACTGCGTAGCTTCTCGGGTCTGGAGTCTGGGTCAGCCTTGCTGACCGAGGGGCTTTCACGGGTCGTGTTCCATCTGCAGGCCAGGCGGGCACTGCCCCCTAAAGATTCAGTGCGGTGGCTTCCAAATTCATCAGGTGACTGTGGCTGAGACGTGGGTGCCTCTGCTGGCCACATGGGTCTCGCCCGAGAGCTGCGCTCAGCGCGATGAGGAGCAAGGAGGGAGAGAGGGGAGAGAGAGACGGTGGATGAAACCAGTTGTAACTCAACTATGGAAGTGACAGCATGACTTCTGTCATCAGTTAAACACAGGGGGACCTCACAGAGGGGTCAGTGAGGGGCCAGGGTCCCATACCCGGCTCAGCGTCAGGACTGAGCTGCTCAGGACTGTGCAGGCCAGACCCGCTGCAGGGCCTGCTGCAGGGAACAGACAGAGGCAGGTGCCCGCTGCAGGGAACAGACGGAGACGGGTCCCCGCTGCGGGGCTCTGATGACGTTCTGGTGGTGTGATGGTCACGACCCAGGGAACACACGCCCTCTGTGTCCCCGTACCTCCTTTCTGGGGGGCTGGCCGCAAAGCACCAGCATCATTTGGGGGTGGGGAGTTGGTAAGAAACCAGAAATTGGGGAAATGGAAAATAACCTGCCAGAGAAATTTGTGGGTGTTGCTGCAGACAGAAAAAACGACATCGTCATAATGTTGTAGAAATGGAGCTTCACATAAGAAAGAAAACAGTGGCGCGTCGTGGTGGAGCAGTGGTTAGGACAGCGCCACAGATCCCTGGGTTCGAGCCCCAGGTCCACAGGGAACAACTAGGGTGAACAAATAAAAGAGAAATAAATAAAGAGCCTGCTGACTTTCATTCCTGCCTGCACCTCTCCCTGAGCAAAGGAGACAGAGGGAGGGAGGGAGGGAGGGACATGAATGCGACTCCGGGAAGCTCACCTGGATCACGAGAGCTGATGTCTCTCTTCTGGCGGAATCACTGGCATTTGGACAGGGACGGTCACGTCTCACTCTGAAAGCACAGAAGCTCCTGCAGAGATGGCAGAAGAGTTAATGCCCCTTACACAGCACAAGTCATCTCCTGCCCACGGCCTCGCCCGCCGCCTGCGGCCTCATTTCTCCTGCCCTTTCTGCAGGAGGGGATGCAGACACAAGGCTCCATCTGGGCTCTGGAGGCCCCACCGCCTCTGAGGAGAGCAGGTTCCCGGCCCTCCCGGACGCACGGACGGGGCCAGTCCACAGGGCACCACGGACCAAGAAGCCCACGGCACCCCGGGCGGTGGGACCTCTGCAGATACCAGGGCCGGGTGCCCTGCGATTCCTACTGGAAGTAGCCGCCTGCAGGGGAGGCGGGACAGTGTGGTTGGGACAGAGATTCAGAGCTGGTGGCAGCCAAGTGACCTGGCCTCCTCTACATACGATGTCAGACTCCGAGACAAGTCTCTTTCTTCGCCTGTTTCCATCGAAGACAGTCACTCGCAGGTGAAACGGCAGCCACGGTGACTCACTGGAATCTGCCTCTGACCCCGGGCATCTCGGTGGGTTCTGGTCACAGCTGCTGTGACCTGTGCCGCTGCAGACGCAGCAGTGCTGGCATCTTGTCAGGGGAGCGGTTTCGTTTCCTGCAGCGAGGTGCCTAGAATGAGACTGCTGGATCGAACGGGGGCTCCCCGTTTATTGTGTTCGGGGGTGTCCTTGCTTCTGTGGGGGCTGCAGGCTTGCCACCCGGCAGCAGTGTGGGAGGCCCCTCTTCTCCACGCCCTCGCCCGTGATTGAAAACAAAACAACAAAATGAATGAACGAAGGAAACACAGACAATTTCTCTTAGACTCTGAAATGAAGCCCGGCCGCCAGGGGGTGGAGGGGTAAAGAGATGGGGGCGAGGCCGCGAGAGCCTGTGGGGGGCGGCGTGACCCACACATGGACTTGGGTGGGGAGCTGTTCTCTCAGTGTTTGTAACACCGCGAACACACAAAACACCCGTGAAATTGCTCTCTGCTAACCTGCACCCATTCCTGAGAGCTGGGTGCACAAAAGCAAGGATGGTTTTCAACGGAGAGATGGATGAGAAGGAAAAAAGGGGTGCGGTGGGGGCGTTTCAGGAGAAAACAGTGCAAGTGGAAAATAAATAGACTCTAGTTGCTGGGGATCACAGGAGGACCCCAAGAATGTAGAGATGCCTTTTGCAAAAAGATACAGAGACTGAGAATGTAATTACCCAGAAGGACTTAAAAAACTATAATGATTGTAAGACTCTAGCCCTGGAGACGGTCACGTGAGAGGGCTGGAGAAGAGTCAAGAATGTGCATTTTTCACAGACGCTCTGGGTTTTTGAAGCACAGGAGCCAAGGGCGGTGTGTGGAGAAGTATGATTTGGAAAATCAGGTGAAGGAAGGTGAAGAGAAAGTAACGTGGTTGTTGGGCAAGTTACCGAATTAGCAAAAGTCTTGAGGAGTCATTGCTCCTTGAGTCAGGTCCTGAGAATGTTATTTCAAACTCTGGATTATTTCTGGGCAACTCGGGCCAAGCCACAGTCAGCCTCCGTCTGCACTGGACGCCTGGCGGCGGTGGTGGCGACAGCTGGCATCTGCGCACGGGACACAGGACCAAGGCGTGCCTTTACGCACAAGCGAGCTGTTTGTCACTGGATGCCGTCTGAATGCTCAGTCGCACAAACGTCTCTTCAGTGCAGAACTGCAACATTTTTTCGGGACTCATTTGCAAGTCCTCTCAGTGATCACTGTCAATCAGGCAAGAAAGGAAAATGCGAAAGGGAAAGGAGGGAATAGGGGAGGAAATGAGTGACGTGAAATCAACCTCTTTCTGTCATCGATAAAGGAAAAGTAGTATAGTTCCCAGGAAAGCGAAGACCAGCCTGCTGACCGCGGAGCCCCCGGGTTCCCGTGAACGCCGCGTTCGGAGAGTAGAGATGCTGTCCGGGCAAGGCCGCTGCCAGGCCGGGTTAGACAGACCAACACCGCTCTGACCTCGGAACTGCTCTGCTTCCCTCTCCTGACGTCATGACTAACCATCAAGAGATAAGCGTCCTTCCCCTGAGGTCCTGCTTCAGACACCCAACCCCTGAATTGTCCCACTTTGGGTAACACTCCACGCAGAATTTTACCTGACTTTTCCAAATCCTCCAAGAATCATCCAGAAGAGCCCGCATCCTGTAAGGAATCCTTCCTTACGCCTTCACGGGATGTTCGGCAAGCTCCCTCTACCCCCAGCTGCAGGTGAGTCCTGCGTTTGACCTGTGGATGTCACCGAGGGGCGGTTCCACTGAGGGCTGGCTGTGACCCCTGCTGTTGCAGACCAGAACACGCTACCACGGCACATCTGAGGCCCTTTGAGTCTCCAGGGCCCCAGACCAGTTTGCTTATAACGATGAGGTCAATGTCATACTAAATACAGCTTCCAAATAGCATATGGAGGCCCTCAGTTTGGGGTTTTGGTTTCCTACGATTTTTGACTTCTGATCCGCTTTGGTGAAATGGGACTCCGCACCCCTCTAACACAGGACTCACCTGTGATCTGTGTGTCCAGCCTCTGTTGCATCGTTTATCTCTGAAAAGGGGCCTGCTCAAAGGATTCGGCATGCTCCCGACACCTGGGCCAGCCCGAGCGAGGGCGAGAGGACAGGTCTCATCACACCAGCACCTCATGGGTGCATTCAACATGGTCTGTCTTTTCAAACTTTATAAGGACTTTTCTCTGTCTGGTTTTTGTTCTATCACAACATCAGTTTAGTTCAAAGCTCAGGGTTTGGAAA
Organism: Solenodon paradoxus; assembly: GCA_004363575.1. NCBI lineage: Eukaryota > Metazoa > Chordata > Mammalia > Eulipotyphla > Solenodontidae > Solenodon > Solenodon paradoxus. The sequence continues at coordinate 23,269 of RJWH01004103.1, read as the reverse complement.
ATTCTGGAAGCACAGGTGGCAGATGCCTCATTCATTCTCAACGATGGTGCACGAAACCCTCACGACCGAGTCTGTGTCCTTGGCGAGGCCAGACACTGACCTTCTTGCGGCAGTGTGTTAAGAATCTTCTAGGTGGCCTTGCTCACGAGGTAAGAGTGAGTGAGAATCACAGTGGCCGTCTCGGAGACATTCAACACGAAGAGGAGCGGCTGAGAGAAAACCAGGACAAAATCTCAAGTGTCCTGCGGACTCGATTCTTTAGCTGGTCTGACAAACCAGATGCAACCTGACTCTCGAGTGGCCTCTGACTAAGCTCTTCAGGTCAAGGCCATGAAAACTGTGTGGAACTCACAGCTGTGTTCCTCTGTGATTTGTGTCCCTTCTCCCCCTTGTTTTCTCCTTCTCCTGAGCCGCTGACGTGGTCCTACCACCCATAACACTGCTGCCTCCTTGCGAAACAGGCCCCAGGTCACCCTGGTCGTGGATGGACATCTTGCCTCTGCCGTCGGGGACCGTCGCGAAGGACGTCCATATCCCAGGAGCCTGTGCGGAGGGAGCCGGCAGAGTCAGAATTTTCTCCGTTACATGGCCTCCCCACCCCTGCCAGTCAGCGCGCCTTCTGGTAGGACCAGAACATGTAAGAACATGTCAGCATTTGGTCTGAAACATCTAGTTAATCCAAACCTGGAAGGAACGTAAAGATCTGCGAAACTGCAAGTAAAGAAGAGTTGCCTCCCTACTGACAAAGGTGGTGGCCCTGATCGGGACATGGGTGACAGCAGGAGCCGGTGGGCCACCTCGGGGTGCCCTGTCTCTGTGATAACGGGGCTGCGCGCCACAGCGGCCACAGGAAGGACTCATCGAGGACGGGCTCCCTGGGAAAGAAGCTGTGAATCCCAATGTGAGGGAATCCGAGAGGATGGGGGACAAGGAGGCTGACGAGCACCGGGGTGGCTGGAGACTTCCCACCACGGATCCTGCAGCCAGTCCTGCAAATTACCCTCTTGGAGATCCCCTTTCACGTGGTAACATCACGTGACATCCAAGTGTCCATGGAAGCGTCCGGTTAGGCAGTGTCAGCGGCCTCCACTGTTGCGCAGCCGTCTCCACCGTCCGTCCCCAGAGCTCTGCTCTTCTACTCCAGCTCCACCGAACAGTGAACCCCCAGTCCCTCAACGCCCAGAGTCCGCCTTCCATGTCTGACGTGGACTCTGCTAGGACCCTCAGAAAAGTGTGCACGTGGCCTCACACGGCATCTGTCCCTGTCGTCAGAGAAAGAAGCAGCACTTTATCTGTTCTATCTTGTTGCTCATCTTGGATGTCTCCCCAGCCGGGGACTCGAACCCAGGTCCTTCAGAGGCATGCGGACTGCACCCACCCTTCGTCCACCAGGCGCACCAGCATTGTCCTGAGACTGACCATTTCCCTGGGCCAGATGTCCTCGAGGGTCCTGCAGGTCGCAGCGAGTGTCAGAGCTCCTGCCCGGAGCTTCTCCCTGCGCTTGGCCAGAACTCCCCACGAGACGCTTGTCATTCTTCCCTGCTTCGCCTGCCGTGTGGAACTGCTGCCACGAGCCTGCATGTGCGGCGCCTCTCCAGACCTTGTCTTCCACTGGGGAGCAGGCTTCCAGAAGTGCATCCCCGAGGCAGTTTTTCACTTTTCACAGCCAGCAGACAGACCGTCCTCAGGCCAAGACGGGTCCAGGGTAATGATGAATGGGGCCAAGAGGGGCTGCAGGGGCAGGAACCCGGCCTCCGGAGTGGACGGTCACAACCCGGCGTGGATTTTAGGTGCGGAGGGAGGTCAGTTCCCCACAAATGGCAGCAACTCTGCCAGACCCCACCTCCCTGCTTCCGTGTCGTTCATTATAGATTTTTCCGATTGAAGTCAGAAAAGCCTGGAAAGTGGGGGAGATTCCTCGGGGAGACCTGTCAACCGAAGGAGGACAGGAGCTTGTTCCTGATGGCCGTGTCCCCTTCTCCAGGGCAACTCTAAGACGTCTTCAAGTTCTTAGAGGGTCTCCAGGAGGAAAAGCTCAGTGGCCCGTGAAAGTTTAACCCTGCACTCAAGCAGCTTTAGGGAAACTTGAAGAAGATCATCTGAGGCCCACCTTTTCCTGGGGGGGCAGGAGGTGTGGGAAGAAAGGCCCTGAATATCCTACCCACACGGGGAAAACCCGTCGGCCTTTGATATTAGCTCATGTAATTACTCACCTTCCAGGATGTAGAATTTCTGATTTGGGGGATGCAGTTTGGCCAGGTCACTGCACAAAAGAAGCCGTGCATTTCCAGGGGAGGTGGCAGAGGAACTAGGCAGCAATATGCAGAGAAATCTAACACGTGAGTGACACCCATTTTCACTCAGTACTAACCATGTCTCAGTATCTAGAACACTTTGCGCGGTGAGGGCCAGGGCTCACGCTCTTGGGCATGTGGGATGAGACACAGCTTGAGAGCTGCCCGCATCGCGACTCTGCAGCAGGAGCAGAGTCACTGGGGTCTTGACGGCCGGGTGGCAGCCACTCCAAGTGGATGTCTCACATCTAATCGCCGGGCTCTCGGTGGCTGCACACGTCCTGGAGCCGTCACAGCCCCAGAAAACGGCTGATCACGTGCACCTGCATGTTGAGATGGAAAGGTCACACGACGAAGCGGGCGATCGTCATAAACTCCACTCCCTTCTCTATTTCAGCATCTTTCAAAAAATTCCAGGAGTGGGTGCCGAGTCAGGTCTGCCTGTTTGACGCCGTCGCGATTCTTTGCCTTGTGGACCACTTCCCCGACGCACTCGCTGCCGGGCGGTGCTGGAGAGCACTGTGGGCCCCGGCAGAGCTGCAGACGTCGGCGCTTGCCATGTGTCGGTACTCAGTCGCGGTGACAAAACGCAGCTAATGGGTTTGTTTTATGTCGCTCTCACCTTCTATGGACGTCACTGTACCCCCTGATTCCTGCTGCCGCCCTCACCCCTACTGTGGCTGCGTTTGGGGACCGGCCTTCAGGGGGGCAAATAAGGAAGAGAGGCCATGAGGGTGGGGCTATAGGACTTCTGTCCTGTAAGAAGAGACAGCAGAGCTCTTCCTCTCACCAGGTGCACAGAAATCACGCGAAGATGCAGCAGCAGGCGTGACCTGTGAGCCAGGGCGAGGTTCTCAGCAGGAGGCAGCTCATAGGTACCTGGAGGTCAAACCTCCAGTCTCCACGTGGCCCATCTTCCTGCAAGGCACGTGCGCCCTTGTCAGCTCCACGCGCCCCGACACACAAGGACAGGGGCTCCCGCGGGCAGAGGGCGGCGAGGGCGGCTCTGAGGCCTGTCCGTGGTGCGGAGGTGGGGACAGCGGACTAGTGAGCGCCGGTGCTACCGACACGTCCCGACCTTCCTGGTGGACGCCGGGCCCGCGAGGCTGCGTGCGAGGCCGGGGAGGTAGGGACGCGCGCCCCAGGAGCCCAGACGGGGCACTGGAGAACGAAAGCAACAAAAGTGACCACATCCATGTCCTCGTCGGCCAGCTACTGTGACTGACCTTCAGGCTGGCCCGTCCCCCCCGGGTGCTGTCAGGCCCCTATCTCATGTCATGGACCCCAAGACTCTGTGGCCCCTCCGTTCTCAGAGCCCCTTGGCGTCTGTGCTGACCTCATGCGGGGTCCCGGGATAGTTCTAAGTGTGAGGGGCCCTCTCTGCGCCCCTGGGTCCCGTGGTCCCACCCCGGCCCCCTCCCCGAGAAGCAGGTGGGCACAGGGAACATGCCATCAATTAGCAGCTGCCTACAAGCTGCGAGAAGAGCAGGGGCCCTGGATGTGGCCGAGGACTCGGGAGCCGTTGTCTTCTCCCTCCACGACGGGAGTCGCCGCGGTGCCCCGTCTGAGTCCTCTCTCCACAGCTGAAGACATCTGTGTTCTCGGGTCACCAGCATCGTCTCTGAGGCAGCGGAGAGGTGGCCTTTCCGCTCTCAGACGCTGCAGCGAACGTGATGACGCACGTCCCCGAGGAAACCCACGTGGAGAGTCTGAGCTGCCGGGCCGAGGGGCCCCGCCTGGACGAAGGGGGAGCCTCGTCTGGGTCACAGCGGCGTGTGCTGCGCCAGGATGTGAGGACCCGGGGACGTTCGGGGTGAACGAGCATGTGTTTAAACCACGCGTGCCGTCCTCGGGGTTTTCAAGGCATCATAACTGGGCGTCCATCACGCTCCTGTAAGACGGCTCAGCAGAGGACGTGGCGGGACAAGGAGGGCATCTCCCCGATGCGAACATGCCCCCGGGAAGAGCTCGGAGAAACACTTTATTAGACCTATTCAGTCAGATATAAAACAATTAGAAAGAATCAGTGTTCTCATTTGTCCCTGTCACAAATTCCTTGTCTGTGCGCCTACTCTGCTTTCATATATCCAGGGAAGCGCAGAATAAGCCACATTCTAGATTCCCCGTTCAAGTCTTATCTTGTGACCTTATCTGCAGGGACGCCCTCACCGCATGCAGGCCGGCGTCCCTCCGTACTTCCCACTCGCAATTTCTCTTTTCTTTTTCTTCTTAAGGAAAGGGGCAGCAGTCAGGCAGGAAGAGAGAGGAGGAAGAAATATTTTAATTTTATTGTCTTTAGTGGTTCATCCTGGGGGTTGCCCAGCCCGGGCCTTGAACCGGGGACCTTGGGATGCGTGTGGCCTGCACGGCAGGGGACTAACCACGAGGCCACCAGGGGCGCCCACCCACTCACACTGTTACTTGCAAACTTCCAGTCTCCTCTGCTTATCGCGTCTCTCGCGCAATAGTGCTTTGTGGAAGTTCGTCAGGGCATCGAAGAAATTGTCGTGCATGTCGAGTTCCTTGTGGATTTGCTCACATTGATGCCCCTTTACTAAGAGTTTCTGTTGGTCATTGGTTTTCAACAATATCTGCCGTCCCTTCTTGGAGCATTTCTCAACGCTTTAGTTCCGTGACAGCGATTCCCGACATCTGTGCTCCCGGGCTCTGCGAGTGGTGGAAAGCCACTCGCGGTCCTGCCTCTTCGATGCTGAGTAATTCCAGACAGAAACCGGGACACTTTGAACATTGAGAGACATGGGAGCCTTGTTTAAACCTAGAGAGAATTAGCACGTCGTGTGAAAAATGGTTAAAGAAAAGAGAAATACAGGATGGTTTCCCCCATCTGTGGACCGCGTTGAAATGAAACAAGTAAACAGATAGACCCCAACGAAAACTCTCAGGACACGAGGAGATGGCTGCCAGGGCTTGGGAAGGGAGGGATGGAAAGAGGGAAAAGGTAGAGGAAAAGGACACTGGACTCTGGTGAAGGGTGTGGTGTGAAATATAGACTGAGACACAATGCCAACCATCATAAATGAACATAGCATTGTGAACAAGACTCAATAATTATCTAAATTTTAAAAGATGTAGTGTATCTGCACAAAGGAATACTACGCAGCTATCAAAAGGGTGAGGCCCTCCATTTGTGGCCACAGGGATGGACCTGAGGACCTGGAGGGAAGGATGCTTAGCAGGAGCGGCCAGAAAGAGAAAGATCAACATTGTATGATATCACTCCTGTGTGGTGTATAGTGATGCCAGCAAATGAATGAACTAGACTCATTAAAAATAGTCTTTAAAAACGAACTAAATCAAGCAACAGCAGACTTTTATCCAAAGAAATAAGCAGAGGGGTAGTGGGTTCAGGAAGGATGGGGGAGGGAGGGCAGGTGGGGTGAAGGGATTGACTACACAGTGGAGGGTGACAGGAGACAGTGCTGAACGGACTGTATTACATGCAGATGTGAATTTACTATCATGGATACCTTAAACCTAGGTAAGATTGTAGTGCCGTGTTCCTTCAACAAAGTCAACTTGAAATGGCTAAAGAAGAGAGTCTGGCTTACCGACACACTCCCTTCAGCACTGTGTGAAGCGGAGGTCCCACGTGGAGAACGACACACCAGTGGGGTCACAAGCTGTGACAGAGGGGAGACTGAGCACTGAAGCTGGGTGGCGGTTGGGGACTGACCGGAGAGCATGCTCATTTCTGGTCAAACAGAGCACTGACCAAGGACCAGCGACCATCTCAGTTTTTGTGTGTTGTTGACACCCTGGGCTGGAGACACTCTGTCTTGGACCCAGACATTTTTGTACACACCATTTTAACAGACACTCGTCGAGTCCGGTTATGTGTATTTGTCTGCCCCCCACCTTGAGGAGCCATTCTTCCTTTTTTTAAAGGAAAGGTGCAGGCAGGAATGAAGGCGAGCAGGCAAACAGGAAGGAAGGAAGAAAGGAGAGGAGAAAGAGCTTTATTTATTTTTTTCGTTTAGTTGTTCACATTTGCCGCTCCCCCTAGCCCTGGGTCTTGAACCCTGGACCTTGGGATGTTTGTGGGACTGCACTAGACCGCTAGGCCACCAGGGTGCGCCCTCCATCCTTTCTTCCTGTCCTGTGCACGAGGGTGATCTGAAGTCCCGCGAGTGACACTGAGCCTGGAACCTGGGCGGGTCTGTGGCCTCGATCGGCCGTTCAGTACTCTGGTGGCTGTTTCAGGTGAGATCCACGCCTCTGGACTTGGAGGGTGAGCCTGAGAGCTGGCAAACAACTAGCAGGGCTGTTTCCCCACTGCTTCTCTCCCATATCTGCCCAGACATTTCCTATCCCTGCGTCGCCCTGCGTGATCCTCTGCCTTGAAATCCCGGACTTACTTTGTCAAACTCTGCTGAGGACTCCCCGGGACTCTGCCTACAACCAAGGCCACGTGTCAGGAGGACATGAAGAAGGCAGAGATGGTCACTGCTTCCTCGGACCACGCAGGAAGAACCCCTCCCTCGCAGATCCAATGCCTGTGGCCGCCCGGGTGAATCTGCTTCTCCAGCTGGAGCCACGGTTTTCCTGGAGCCTGCTCTGTCCACCCTGATGGACATGTCTCAGTTTCCAGCCAGAAAAATAGCGGTCAAGTCACCCTCAGTTGACTGGAACTCTGAACCCGGGTCTCCTTCTCCCAACCACTCAGTCCTGTTTGCCTTCCAGAGTCTCCCGTGGCAGACACTCCATCCTGCTCCGGGCTGACGTCTGCATCCCCGGGGAACACGGGGTGGAGCGTGTCTCCTCCATCCTCCCTGGAATCAGAGCCCGGTCACATGGACTTATCATCCGGACTTTGTGGTTTGTGATTCAAATAATCCCTGTGCCCGAAGGGTAAGTGTACTTGGCAAAGGTTGTCGCAGACATTACTCAACAGTTTGTTTCCATCACTTTTACAAAGGAAGGAATTCTGACAAAGAGCCGTGAGGAGCACAGCTGATTGGTGGCAGGAGGGTCCCCAGCCAGGGCCTTCCCCTTTCAGTCTGCACATCTTAGTTCTCCTCCCCGGATACTTTCTAACCAGCACCATCAGCGGTGAGACATAGTCTTCAGGGACCAAGAGTTTCCTCCTGAGGCAAGAAATCACAGGTTTTGCATCCCAGAGAACTTTCTTCCACTGGCTTTGAACTGAGATGGTGGTGCCAGGGCAGCTGCGGCTGCACGAGCCGAGCTGGTCTCCCGCTCTTCCCAGAGCCTGATATTTACGTGTTTGTTCTATGGACCCGACATGACTTTTCCTGCAGGACCTTATCGTGAAGAGTATTAGAATCCCAGGTTTGCACAAGTGCGTTTCTCCAGCAGCAAACACAGCTTTGTTTCCTTGGGGTCTGTTGAATAGGGAAGAAATGAGGCTGCTAATGTGTTTTTTCCTTTATGGGAAAAAGATGCGACTGCGAATAGATGGCTAACAATAATTCTAAAATTCTTTAACAGAACACTGAAATTAATGAACGCATTTTCTGGTATTTGAGTATGTGAGTATATTATATATATGCGTGTGTGTGTGTGTGTGTGTGTGTGTGTGTGTGTGTAAACCTTCATAAATATCCTCTGCACACTGAAACACAGGGATTTAGAATTTTCTACCAAGGCTGACAATGGAAATTCCAGTTGTTTGAATCTCAGAAGTGAAAGCCCTCTCTCCAGAATTCTCCTGGCGCGATCTGCTAGAGGCATCTGGTGTTCCTGAATTTTAATAATTCCTTTTTAAAAAAGTTTTCTTTTCTGTTACCCACTGAATGTTAGCATTTGTTTGCAAGCCCCTGGCTCACCTCCACATCATCAGAAGAAGAACTCAGGTATCTGCAGCGCTCTGCCGGAGGCTGGGAGAAGAGCACCCCCAAAACCCGCCCACCCCCTTTGATAAACACACCAGGAAGGCTCCTGCTCACCTGGGCAGCTCCCAGGCTTAGTCTTTGCATTTTTTCTTTCTAAAATAATGAAATGGAAACAAGTACTAAAGGAGGAAAAGAAACAAATTTGTCAGAAAATTACATAATTGGACACCCAAGGGAATAAAGCTGTAAAGGGATGGAGAAGCACCTCTGATTGATATAAACCTCTGTTCTTAAAAAATAAGCAACAAGAAACTCTCCCTCCCCCGTTCCCGCGCCTGTTGGGGAGAAGCTCGCCATCGAGTGGCTTCATCGAGACATGCGACCTCTCCCAGGGTGGGAGGCAGGGTCCGGGCCCCCCACCCTGCCCCCACACAGCAGGACCATCCTTCATGCGGAACCCACACTCCGCCCTTTCCCCAAAAGCTCCAGGTGACAGCTAGTGGCAGCGACTATGGGGCAAGGCTGGTCGTGCACTTCTGGACTGTTTCTCCTTACCAGGGAGCACAGCTGCCATGACAAAATACAGTATGTGTGACAACAGACTTGCTGGCCACCAGGCAGATGTGACCCACTCCCGTTACATGAGCACCTTAATTAAATCCAAGAAAAACAAAGTGTGCTGGAGTGCCATGTGAGTCAGCTCCGAAGTCCCTTCTAATTTTAACGTCTTAGGATTCCAGAAAACTAACAGTGATATGTAATCCAAATTAATTGTGTGATTTCTCTGCCTGCATTGATATATATAAACACACACATGCAGATGTACATACAGCCAAATTATAATGTAATCCTTTTATATATAAGCCCAAGTAGGGAGAGATTTCACGCAACGCTGTGTATTGCCCACAACATCTTGATAGCTTTTGACTGCTCTGTGGAAGTGTTTTGAATGGATCATTCCAAATACCTAAGACATTTGCTTTTAGAGCGCTGTTGAGCTCAGACCCTTTCACATTCCCACGTCATTGATTAAAGCGTCTATTCAGTCAAGAAAAGCTTTATGGCCAGGTCGAAGGAGCACTTCTGAATCCACTGGCATGTCAGCGCTGGAATTTCACTCCACTTTTCATCAAATTTGATTTTAAATCAAAGAGGAATTAAGGAAAACAACCCAGATTTTTAAAAGGTCAACACAGTACCTTGTACTCAGCCATGATTACGATAATTTAGTCGCCACGTGAACAGACATGATGGAGAAAGGATCATGAAGGGGACGCTGCGATGGCCGCCTTGGATGTCACCGTGTATGGTGCGTGCGGAGCTGTGGACACAGGCAAAGGCTGTCAGTTAGAGATCTGCACACAGACAGAAAACCGTCCAGCAACAGTGGGCTGCGCAGAGCAAAATGCAAGGAAGTGAGAAGGGTCTTTGATTAAATAACGTTTTACAGACAGCGGAATAATTTTCTTGAGTGGACCCAAGATTCTATAGAAAGAATAGAGAAATCACTCCTCTTTGTGCAACAACAGTGACTATTATTCTAAAAGACAGAGCCTGAAACACAGCAAAGGAACCGCTGAGCCTCAGAAACGCGTGCACATTTATTCCCCTGCCTTTGGCGGCCCTGATCCGTGTGCCCCGGATGCGGGGCAGGTGGCAGGAGCTCCTGGTGAAGCGCTCGTGAAGCACCAGCACACTTGGTGGCATTTGCTCCGGAGCTTTATGCTCGTAAATGCACGACCGCCTCACAGGCGAGAGCGGCTTCTCCCGGAGTGTCCTCCAAAACACCCGTCTCTCTCGCTCCCCAACATCCGTGGGAGCCGCCATCGTCCCACAGCCGTCCTGCTGGGTCTCAGCCGTCGTGTTCAGTCGCTCTCACTTGGATGACGGAAACGCTGACGCTGCTGCTCTTACCCCATTGCCGCTGCACCAGTGACTGGAGACCCTTGCACACATGTGCCACCCATGTGCACCTCCTCTGCTACTGCCCCACATGCTCTGCTCGTCTACCTGTGGGGACGTCTTCTCCCCCGTAAAGATAATGGCAATGACTGCTGCCTTCTGACACCTGCTGTGTCTCACTCTGGGCACATACTGTGGCGATTACTATGGAAGCACAGTATGAAGCAGGCGATGACAAGACAGGCATTATGCAATGTTCTGGATCCTCAGAACATTCCGGTGAAACAGCACAAACATCGTCACCCATTTGCAGATGACATGGCAAGGACTCGATCAAGGTCATGGCCTTCAGGGCTGCACACCTGACGCCGGCCGGATCACCGGTCCCCATTAAGCAGGAGCTCACGTTTTGACGTCTACTCTCCTCGCGCTCTTTTTTTCCTCACTTTAACAGACCTTATTTTAGAGCAGCTTAGATTCACATGAAAATTGAGGAGAAGGTGCGGGATTTCCCAAATAGCCCCCACACCTGCAGTCTCTGTCATCATCAGCATCTTCCATGACAGCGGTGCGTCCTCCATGCCGTGGATGCAACTACATGACACGAATCTTTACCCAGAGCCAGAGTTCACTTTCAGGTTCGCTGCTGGTGCGGTGCGTTCTGAGCAGAAGGTGTAACGACACGCGCCCACCGTCAGGGTGGGCTCACGGCCCTGGAACTCCCCTCCACTCAGCTCCCCGTCCCACTCTCCTCCCGGCCTGGGACGACCCTGGTCTTTTCTGTCTCCACAGGGCTGCCTTTTCCAAGATGTCACCCCACTGACAGCAAGTGGCACTTTTCAGATCCATTTCTTGCACTGGGTAACATGGACTTAGTGTTTTCCCATCTTTTTTGTAATCTCAACAGCACATTTATTTGGATGCTTCATTTTTCCACTCTCCTGCTGAGCACCTTCTTGGTGGCTTCTGAGTTCCGGCAATTCAAGATAAAGCTGCCGTAAATATCCAGAGTAGATTTTTGTCTAAATACAAGTTTTTCATTCATTTGTGCCAATACCATGGATTGAGATTTCTAAATACTAGTAAGAGTATGTGTGGTTTGGTAAGAAGCCACCAAACTATCTTTCAAGGGCGGCCCCAACTGCATTCCCCCCAGCAGCACAGGGCAGCTCCCGCTGCTCCGTGTCATCGCCAGCACTGCTGCTGGCGTGCTTGACACACTGGCCATCCTAGTTAGCAGGCGTGTGGGGGCATCTGATTGTGGTTTTTCTAAGACCACACAGGGGTCTAAAACCTGGCAGAGTCTAAAGCCTTGCAGAAGTAGCCAGGTGTCAACAGACTGTACTATTCTTTCCTCTTATGAAGACAAACCTCTTGCAGCCGCCCCACGTCCAGAACGCAGCTGCCAGCAGTGCTCTCTGGGATGGTCTACGGTCACCAGCCCCCTGAGAACCCACCTCACCCGAAACTGTCCGGATCTTCAACCTCCCCACCCAGGGACCATATCAGAACTCGCTCTTGCTCAAGAAAATCATCATTTTCATCTTGAACATGATCCGCCTGCACATCTCAATAAATCTTAAATTCTCTTTGAAACTGTGTTTCCTTCCTCCGGTCAGCAGTAAAATGAGCCTAACGGTTTCAGTTTGCAGTTCCCTAAGGACATGAGAGAGCGACAGCACCTTTCCTTCTGGTTTTTGTCGTCTGTGTATCTTGTTCACTGAGAGGTCCGCTCATCCATTTAGCCAGATTGGCTGTTTTCTCATGGTTACATTTTACGAATTCTTGATAAAGTTTGGATGAAATAATTAGATCAGCTGTGTCTTCTGTAAATATTTCCTCTCTCTCCATCATGTCTTTGAATTTTCTGACACTGACTTTCCAGAGCTGAAGTTTTCAGCTTTAAGAAGTTCAGCTTGTCTGTTATTTATTTTAGGAATCATGCCTTCGGTGCTCCTCAGAAGAGTCATCCCATGCCCAGCACATCTAGATTTCCGCCATTCTCATCTAGGAGTTTTATAGGTGTGGTTATGCATTTCCACTTCTGATCCACCCAGATTTGATTTGCGGGGCGTGTGCTGTGATTCCTTTCCTGCAGCAGGCCTACAGCGCCCCGCACCATCGGCCGGAGTCTCTCCTCTCTCGCGTGGCTGAACGTTAATTCTCTTGAGCGTCTTTGTTTTCTATCTTGCACAGAAACTCAAATTATAAAGATAGTATTGTTTTTTCAGTCTCACTGTCTTCTTTTTACTGATCTACACAGCAGTTATTTTGCGTATGATAGAACATAGGAAGTATCAAAATTAAATGCTCCCAAATTGATAGATTTTCTAGAAGACAGAAGACATCATCCACATTCTCTCTGCTATTGCAATAAAACTTACACCATATTCTTCTCGTAAGATACACTCCTTACTTTTCTTTCTGAAATGGTCAATGCTTACCATGCACTTATAATTTTTCCATATACATTTTATAATCAGCTTGTCTCTTTCCCTAAAATGCATTTAGCTGTCGTGCTAGGTGTTGCAGTCATGTGCAGAATGTACAGAATGAAAGAAACAGTGACAAGCTCACGGCCAAGCCTCCATGGCAGGGTCTCAGCAGAAATTGCTATCAACTTCACATGCATTTCAAATCTGTTGGGAGATTATTTCTTTACTTTTACGTTGGTGGAGCTGTGAAATTTTTGTTATAAAATTTTCAAGCTGCTTATCAGGCACACAGGGAAGATTTTGTTTCTAGTTCGTCCATGGGTGTCCTGTTCATCCTCTGAGCTGCCCCACACATCCAATTTCTCAATTAGGACATGCCGCTTTCCCCCAATGTCACTTGACGAATGTTTGTTTTCACTGACTCGAGAGAGTGCCCAGGTGTGATGAGCAGTAGCAGAAATCCTCGGTCCGCACGTGTCCCGTGGAGGTGAGCCTGTCTCTGGATGGAGAACACCTAGTGGAGGCTTCTGGCAGACGTCCTTCTTGAAGCGATGGTGAGAATGCCTGCTATTTCAGCATCTGAGATAAGCATATGTGCATACGTTTCTGTTGGAATATGCTAATGCAATTAATCCGTTAATAGGTGGCCGACCTTTCAATCACCTTGAGAAGTGAATATTGTTAGATCTACTCTTGCGGGTCAGCAGCCGAGCTTGGGGAAGGTAATTAACCCGCCCAGATGGCAGCTTTTAGGTGGCAGTCAGGACGGAAGCAAACCGTCTGGCTGCAGAGCTGGTGGCTTCTGCGCAGAAGCCATGGGTCACTCTTTCCAACGGTCCCTCACACTCTGCACCCCTCGCACTTTTCAGAGGGAGGAAGAGGGAGCCGGCGTGCTCAGCACCAACAGGGTCCTCCCGTCCGAGCTGTGGCAGGGCGCCCGGGCCCCAGGGTTCTCCAGCCCCCACCACCAAGGGCAAATTGCCTGCGGCGCCCGGCTCCCCGGAGTGAGCATGGGGGGCAGAGAGGGAAGCGCTCCCCTTGGGCCCTAAGAGCCACTCCCCTCTGCAGTGCCCACAAGCCCCTTGTCACTCGTCCCCGCCTCTGGGCTGGATTCAGGCAACCCCGCCCCTGACGCCCCTGGCCTCCCCGGGCTGGGCCTCCTCCGCCCCGCTCAGGTCCAGCCGTCGACGTCACAGAGACAGCCCTGGGCCTGGAGCCAAGGCCTCGCCTCAGTTTCCCCCGTGGGGGCTTTCATCCGGCCACGGAATTCTGCTCTGTCGTCCCCTAGCAGCCGAGCACCGACACCAGAGCCTCGCGGACGGCAGCTCACCGGCCACCTGCGCGCCAGCTCCCGGCTCACGCACGCGCACTGCCGCCTCCCTGCTCGCCCGCAGGCGCGCCTGACGTGGGAGCCCATCTCGCTTGAAGGGTTTGAAACCCACGCTCCACAAGACACACCTCACCCTGCCTTCACGGTGGGCCTGCTCAGCGCAACAGCTTATCAGCTGCAGGCCTGACACAGGAAAATACAACTGATGGCCGCAGACGAAACAGTGAAGGGGAAAACTACCTGTAGACACACACACACGCATGTGTGTGCGGATACGCACCTCACCTGTCACATGTAAACACAATACAAAGCACAATCATACAATGCACACGCGTGTGAACACACGCAACTCACAGGCATGCACATCGCCCTCATGCCACCCGTTCACATGCACATAAACGTGCAACGCACATTCACATGTGTTCATGCATGTGTGCTATGCATGCCCTGCACACGGACATGGTGCATGCAAATGCACAAGTAAATAAGCACACAGTGCGCACATCCACACACCTTACACACAGTGCTGATGCAGCTGCGTGTGTCCTCCCACACGCCTGTGTTCGCGTCCACAGCTGTGCTTGTGGACACGGATATGCACACGTGTGCATTGCATGCATGATGGCACACACATGTGTGCGTACACGCTCACACTCCTGGACATGCTTGCACGGGCCACACACACACACGAGTATTAAAATATCAAGCGCCTTGAGGCTGGGTGACTGAGTGGTGTTTGGAACCGTGAATTGTCATTCATTTCACGTGGCCCAGGGCTGGCGCTGGGGCTCACTTCTGGCTTGGATCGTATTTACTGCCGCTCTGCTTGGCTGCTTTCTTCCAGCAGAGATGCATGATCCCACCCATTATCCCACCGGCGTGGGGCACGTGATCCTGCCCAGTGCCGCCGCCAGGGCCCGAGAGGCATCCAGACACCGGCTGCTGCCTGTCTCCCTGGCCTCTTGCAGAAGGAGAAGGGAGGCTTCTGGGTTCCTGGCCTGCATGGCTGCATCTCCACCTTCACCTTTCTGGCCCTGCTCTCCTGGACCATTTCTCAGGAAATGATCATTTCCTTGGACTCTGAGCCTGGATGCGAAGGGCTGTCCTGCGGGCAGGTGGGGGTACCTCCCATCAGTCTGTGCCCACCCTGGCACAGCTGGAGCATAGATGGGTGGGGCCTCATTTTGAGATGGCGCTGAGTGTCCGGACTTAGGGCACACTTCCAGGCCACCTGCGAGCTGCTGGGAACCTGCACCCCGCCTGGCTCCATTGGGGTCCTCGCTCTGCTGCTCCAATGTCCCCCGCTTGTTGGACCGGGAGCCAGCAACCTCGAGGCACCCTCTGTGCTCTGCCCTCGGAGGCCAGCCCTGCTCTGCTGGGCTGCAGTCATACTGGATCTCACTGCCCAGTGTCAGCCGGGTTTGCTGGGTCGGAGCCACCCAGGGTCTCCCTGCCCAGAACTTTGGTCCTTCCCGCCGTGGGCTTGGCAGCGAGCTCCAGCCTCCTAGTGTGGCTCATGGCGACAGGCATGTTATGGGCGTGGCTGGGCCACAGGGCCTCACCCACTGAGCAGAGGGGAGCCCTCCCTGCGCCGGCCACACAACACGGGAGCAGCGTCCTGCAAAGACGCAGGGCAGGAAAGACCTGTCCCAGGAGTGACCAAGGCCGCTCCAGAGTACTGTCGAGGGCACTTGCCTGGGCGAGGTGTCCTCAGGTGACTTTCATATTCGGAACCGCTGCCCGCTCAGTGACGTTCTGCCTGCATGTGTCCCTCTGTGGGCCTCTCACAGGAGCCCGAACCCCACGTTCAGCTGGGGGCCTCGTGTCCCGCCTGAAAGCTCCCCTCTGACATCTCTCCTGTCCTCAGGTTCTGAGCCAGAGCACAGGGCTGGGCTGTGGGTCTTCACTGGACGACAGCCAGCACGGACCTGCCTGGTCCAGCGGCCCCCACCTGCCCTGAGTCAAATACCTCTTTGCGTGGAAAGCGCGCAGTGAGACATCCTTGTTTCACCTGGCGGGCCTGCTGCTTCTCCATCTCAGACATGGAGATGGACGCCTCACCCCCAGACTGGAGTCCACGCCCACCCGTTTCATGAGGCCCAGGGACCGCACATTCCAGCGCAGCCCGCCCGCCAGGAAGCACCTGCCGCCCAGCCCCGCAGCCGCTGGCAGACTGGCCCGGGACTCGCCGCTCCCCCCGCCAGCGTGACGCCTCCCCGCACTCCTGCACGTTATGTTTGCTTTTCTTCCTCAGCCCTCGGGGTGCTCTCTGGAAAATGACCAGCCGCTCGAGCCCACGTCTGCGCTGAAATCCCAAGACAGTGTCCTCCGCCAGGCGAGGCGCCCCGCACAGAGAAGGAGGCTCTGCGGCCTCTCAGCTCGGGGGGCGCGCAGTGAGAGGAAGGGGCCCACGTGCAGACAGCGGTGTGGGGCAGCGGCGGGGCGTCATCGGGAGAGAAGCCGAGGTCCTGTTTTGATTCGCTCCGGACCTTTGTCCCCTCAAGGAGGGGCTCAGCAAGCGCAGGACTAAACGCACGTCCGCTGTCTGGAGGCTGGGGTCAGCACGCCAGCAGCCTGGAGGCTAACTCCGCTTTCGCTTTTCAAAGGGATGTCGTTGGCACTCTTCCTCCTTATTAATTTATAGAAGCCTCCCTAAAGAGAGAACTCACCAGGACAGGGCTCTCAGGGCTGAAATGAACTAAAATGTCTCTTTTCTGTTTCTGTTCACTTAGAGGCAGGAGGGGGCGAGCAGAGGAAGAAAAGGGAATTTCATCGTAATCCCTGGTGGTGACAGAGGTGTCCCCAGGACCTGCCCCTGGGACCTGCCTGTCCTGGACACAGCTGCTGTTTGACCCGCTGGGGATGAGCGTGTGGCCCGGCTCCCCTGGGTGTGGCTTAGACAGTCACGCGTCACTCACAACGCTGATCACGGAGGGACCACACACAGGAAGATGGTGGCACTAGACTCCGCCTCACAGCGGGGCAGGTGGTGCGGTCACACGGTGCCATCACGTGCAATGACGTCTGCACTGTGACAGTCCCCTGCCAGTGCATTTCCAGACACATCCTTGGGGCGTCTGTGCAGCCATCACGCAATGAGCCACGTCTGTACTTGCATTCACCATTGAAAATAAGTTATGAGCTGGAGGACAGGTGACCTGTGGACTCTCCTTTTTGCTTATTTATTTCAAATGGCATCAGCTATTCAAAAGCAAAGGCTGGAGTTTTAAGGGAAAATGGTGAAGCTGTAAAGCACCGGCAGACTCCCGGACAGCAGCACAGTTGGCTGGATTCTTACTCCACCCGCTGTTCTCTGGGTGAGGGGAATGCTGACGTGTGTCCCGCGAGCCGTGCGGCTCCGACACTCAGCTGGCAGCCGGGCGCATGCAAGGCGTGCGAGTCCAAGGACCCGGGTTGGGGACCCAGGGCCGGAGGGACAACTCAAAATAAATAAAAGTGTTTTCTTCTCCTCTTTCTTTCTTCTTTCCTTCAAATGCGTCCTCCTCTCCCTTCCTGCCTCTAAAATCAATGCCCTTTGATGGACATAGGTTAAGGCCATCACTGTGGACAAGGGCAGACGACAGGCCCCAGGAGGCTGGCCAGGCTGAGTCCACGAGGTGGCACCGAGGTATAAGGTAGCAACGCTGGAAGGATGAAATAACCCTCATCGTTGGGTGATTAGTGTTTTCTGAAGAAAATTGTTCTCTCAGCAGTTCAAATGACTTCATTAATAAAATCCAGCCATTAAAACAACTTCTCTGGTGGAAAATGAGTCTTCAGAGGAATCCGCTGCTGCCTGTCCTGCCTCTGCGGTCCCCTCGAGAGAGAACGGGTGGGGCTGGAGCGTCACAGCCGCACGTCTCTGGTCACTGATAACAGATGCCCACAAGCTGGGCCCCCGTGGGTGACGTCACACGGGCCGTGGAAACTGTCAGTTCCGGAAGTGTGGGTGTAACGGGCCACCCGCCCGGCCCCCGAGCCGATGCTGAGGGGACCTGGGTACACGGAGGGTCCCCGCGAGGTGAGAGTGAGCGGCTGCTCCCACCGTCCGTCCCTCTGAATGGCCCTAAATGGCCCTTGTGTTCCAGGCATGTGTCCCTACTGTGGAGAGAATAACTCAGGTCCACCTGAGGGCCGGTTCCTGTGAGGACAGACTTGATGGCCCAAAGCGACGCAAAGACACGTGCCCCCGCGGAGAAATCGCCAAGTGTGTTTGTTCTTCTGTGTAACAGTGGCGTCCTCCCCCGCTCTGTCCATCACCTGCCCCAGGCTTGAACCGCAGTCCATTGCCTTCAGTGCGCGGCTTCCCTCACCAGCCCGGGGGGCCGCTGGTGACATGCGCGGGAGAAGCACTAGAAGGCAGCCCCGCTCATGACAGGCGCTAAAGACAACCACATGGCCGCTGTAAGCTGTGCCTGGAAATCGGGCCAAAGGGCCCCTTTTATCCTGAGGGACGGGCCACAGAGGGAATCGCTCATAGCACATCCCTGGGAGACGCCCGCTGCAGACGCCACCCGGCGCCCTGCTCCCAGCAAGGCGCTTGTACCGAGTCTGTCCTCCCTGCCCTCCGTGACCCCTGGCCCCCTGCCCCCGGCCTCCCCGACATGGTGCCACTGGGTGATCTCTGCATCAGGATCCAGGCCAGGAAAGCACGGCTCTGAGAGCAGCCTGCGCGCCCATGTGCGATGATGCAGCTGGGCCAGGCCAGGGACAGCAGTGAGGGTGGCAGGGACCCGACACCAGGGACGCCGGGAACCGAACCACCCTCACCTCCAGTGAGCAGGATCCCCAGCCTGGACACCTCCCTAGGGCCTCCCAGGGATGCCTCCCAATTTAGGTGGAATGGGCTCCCTGCAGGGGCCACAGGCCAACCTCCAGGGCCGGGCACATAGGTCTGGGTGCCATTTCAGGGGCCACCTGCTTCTCACTGTGTGTCGCACTCCCGACTATCTCCTCACAATCCCCCATGTCCCCTCACTCCCCCGTCTCCTTCCAGCGTCCTCCTCAGCGCATCTCCGTGGTGTCCTGGCCAGGTCTCCCCAACCCAGGTCCCCCTCCCTCAGAGAGGTCATTTCCCACAAGGTCACCCTCAGCGGATTCATCTCCCCAGCCATCCAGTCGCACTTGTGTATGGAGCGCACATCTGAGGCTCCACCCGAGGGCCCCCAATACGCAAGGCTACAAGTGCCCCCCGATTCTCTCCTCCGCCTCCCACCATGGACGCGCCTCTGGCTGCACATGGAGACGACCTCGGCGTCACAGCGCCCCGTCGCCCCGCTTCTCCGGCATGCAGCCGACACCTGCAGATTCCCTGCACCTGGCGCGGCACAGTGGCTGAGCGGAGGGCACCTGAGGAGCCTACGCCCCAGACCAGACTGCTGCGGGGGAGGGACTCAGCACCAGTCCACGTCCCCTCCGTCCCCTCGTCCTAGAGGCTCTGACCACAGGGCTCTGCACTTGTGGCCTTGGAGGGATGACAAGGGTGCACCTGTGCGGAGCTGGTCCCAGCCCTGCCCCTTCCCGGGAGGAGCATGGCTGCTCAATGCCAGCTTGCAGAGGGGACACCGAAGCGTTCGAGGAGCCAGGCTGCTCTGACGCCCCGGCCTCAGGGCCCATGCACCCAGGCCGGGCAGGGACAAGGCTGAACTCCGGGCTCCTGGGGTAATGAGCTTTTACACAGCTGCCCTGTGTCCTCAGGGGGAGCTGGAATAGATGTGCCATTGCTCCTGTGACCAGGGGCCCTTTGCCCTGACAAACCCACCCCAGGCGGCTCCTGTGCGGTCTGCAAGGAGAGGCCGGGGAGTCGCCGTGGAGACCAACACTGATGGAACAGGCAGCACCCCTGAACCCCAGCCGCCTCCGGTCTTCAACGGCCGCTGGGCTGGGCCGTGGGTGCCTCTGCCCGGGTCCCTGCTGCCCACCCTGATCCCCGCAGCCACTCTGCCTCTCCCACCCTCCTCAACAGTCTACACCGGGGGTGAGAATCTCACTCCCACCGAGCGGACAGCGCAGGAGGAGCCTTCCCAGCATTGCTCGGTCTCAGGCTGCAGGGCTCTTTTGTGCTGTGATTTGATGCGGTGCTAACACGTGAAGTGCCCTCTCCAGCTGCGGGTGTTCTCCATGCCACTGCTCGCACAGCTCCTGCGTGAGAAGCCCCAGCAGACAGAGAGCCCAGTGGCCCATCTCTCTGGGCAGGTCCAGCCTCTGCCCTGGAACTGCAGGCCTCTGGAGGGCTGGCCTGCCATCACGTGGGCATGCAGAGCTGCGGGGTCACAGGTCACTCCTAGTGCCCACCCAGGAGCTGTGGGGCCGAGCTGCCTGCTGGCATCGCCTCTCTTCTCGTCCTGCCTAGAACAAGAGAAACACGAGCCAGACTCCCACCGCCATGCGCCAGCGACTGATCCAAATTGCCTGCGGCCCTTGTCAGTGAGCGGGGGCTTTATAGTAAGAAGATACACAGCACACAACGTGAGAAGACTGCTGGTGCCCACGGGGCGTTCATGAGCGCCCGCTTCTGCTCTGGCTGAAACGTGGGTGCAGGGTCGCTCTGGAGAGGAGGGGCTGAGTGAGCCTGGGAGACCCCAGTGGCAGCCAGCTCCGTCAGAGATCCTGGGGGAGCACACTGGCCCAACGCTCTGCACCCCAACTGCATTCTGATATCCAGACAAAAGCCGTAGTGGCCTTTCTCGCTCCCTGGTGGGTTTCTGAAATCTTTGGGGGGGCTTGGGTGATGTGTCAGCGAGGGTCCGGAGGACTCACTCAGTGGGAGCTTCGGGAGCTCCAAGGTGGGGGCGCGTGGGGACTGGCCGCTCTGAGGGTGGGCACAGAGGGCGCGGGGAGCCAGGCACAGAGAGAATCAGGCGGTGGGCCCTGCGGAGCCGGACCGTCGACATCCGGTCACCCGTGCGCATCGGGAGGTCAAGAATAAACACAGGCCACGCCGCTCCCTCGCCTGGTATGATCCCTTGTCTTGTAGCAGGACTGGGGGACCCAGGGGCTAGGAAGCCCGTGTCCCAGCTCAGAGAAGGGCAGGCTCTGGGAGCCAGTGGGGACACACGGCAAGATGAGCTCAGTAATTCGCACTGCGCTCCAGGGAGGGGACCTCCAGAAGCCTCCTCGCTTGGAGGAAGAGTTTGAGAACAGAAGTTGGACAGCTCACAGCACCGGGACTGTGGATACCAGGCTCCTGGGAGGCGGGAGGGAAGGAAAAGGGAAAAGGCGGTGGTGGGGGCGCAGACCTCCGGGGGAGAGGTGCTGGAAGATGCAGGCGGAGATGCAGTTTCAGTTCCCTAAAATGAACAGAGCATTGTGAACAAAAGAATAAATATCATTTTTTTTTAAGAAGAACCAAGTTGGTGTGCTGTGCTGGAGCAGGGCTGGGCGAGTCCACGTCCACCCCCAGGACCCGGGTTAGCACCCGGGGCGGGGAAACAGCTGGATAAACAACTAAATAAAGTAAGTAAGTGCCACTTCCTCCTCCTCCCACTGCCGGCCTGCCCACCCGCCCACCTGCCCACCCGCTCGCCTGCCCGCCTGCCCACACGCCCGCCTGCCTGCCCGCCTGCCCGCTCGCCCGCCCCCCTGCTGGGCTCTCCTCTAACCAGCAGAAAAGGGCAGAGTCAGGCATGCACTTTGACTGGTGTCCACGCCGCTTTCTGAACCTGTCCTCACGCTGTGTCCTCTGCTCTGCCCGCTGCCACCCGCCATCCATCGGAGGGGCCGTGGGAGGCTCATGAACTGCATTTCGTTTTTAACTATTGGAGACCCCAGTCCAAGGGGAAAACGCTTGTGCTCCAGATGGGTGAGGAAGATAAATTAAAAAGATGGCTACTTCCTTTTTCACAGATAAAGATGGAAAGACTGCCAAGAATCCAAGACACATAGTGGAAACAAATACTGATGATATTGTCATCCATTTCCAAGAACTTTTGCTTCTGTTCCTTCCTTTTTTCTTGCAGATACACAAAAGTTTTTTAAAAACTATGAAGGCTGTGATGTGTGTATAACCAAAAACAAGAAACAAATAAAGTCTGTGGTTTCTTTCAACATAGATGGCTACTCCTAGTTAAAGAGCTTTTGCTGAAAGTATGAAGAGATGCATGTGTGTGTGTGTATCCATCTACATATATATTCACACTCAGCATATACTAGTGCAGTCTCTAAACCACACAGCTCCTGGCTCCGGAAGCAGTGCCCTTGGCACCTGCGGACAAGGAACACGAGGTGAGGTGTTCCTTCCCTATGTGCGCCATCCAGGACGAATGCACATCCATCTCCACGTGTCGGGACCAGCCGTCAGGCCGCAGGCAGCCCCTCCTGTGGAAACAGAGCCTCTGGTCAGGAGGGCGCCTGCCCTCCTCGGTATGGGGACTGATTTCGCTGAAGAGACGGTGAAAATGCGCCCTAGATGTAAAGCATCTTTCCTTCCCAAAGTTATACATTGAGAACTTTCTCCAAAGATGACATTTAGTGAAGAAGATCATGTCTTCCTCACTTCTGCATATTATTAGGGCTGAGTCAGGACCTCAGAGGAAAAAAAAAAGCGAACCCAACGATGTGGGAAGTTGGTTAGCAAGATGCTCCTTGGTCTTCGTCCATATGAAAAAGATTCCAGACAAGCCTCGGATGCTAAGAACGTAATCGCATGACGGGGTCACTCACTGACCTTTCTTGGGCCTCCCCCCATGGGCCAGGTGCTGTCACGCCTCTGACATTAGGGGAACGGACCCACCTCTTGTCACAGTGCTTTAAAGAACACACAGGAAACTGGTTTGGAAAATCCATCTAAGCATGCCCGCACCTCCAAACAATGCTCTGTGTTCTTTTCTGTTTTAATTTGAGAGGAATATTCATGGGCGTGCTACGTTTCTACGCGGTGTGAAGCGTGGGCACGGCAGAGACGAGCGAGTCCGCGTGCCCGGCTGCGGCTGGTGATGGCCGTCCACTCGCCGTCTCCGAGGCTGCCACGTGCTGGAGGCCCGACGGGGAAGGGGCCTCCTCTGAGCTCCCTCAGGGTGTGGGCAGAAGTCCTTCCTCGGGTGGGGACACCAAAGACTCTGCTTCTCCTGGCGGTCAGAAGAGGCGGCCTCGGCTCCTCCCCAGGCTGCTCACTTCCACCAGCAAAGGAACTTCTCTAGGGCCAGCCGCTGAAATGGTCTCAGGGGAGACCCAGAAGGGACCAGCCCCAGAAGGGTCCTCTCCGTGTCCACCTGTTACGAAGGTCGAAGATGCTGCCCACACTCAGGGGCATGTCTATCTCTGCAGGAGATGAGGGACCTCCTTCAAAGTCCAGCTTCTGGGAGACTTTTCTCCTGCAAGTTCTCATCATCTTCCTGCTTTAGATGGTCCATATCCACACGTCTTTCTGAAAGGAAGGAACGTGTCTACCAGAAACCTTTCAGATGGGAGCTAAGTGATTAAAATGAATTCTGTGAGAGAGGCCAACATCACACACACCCCCACACACATGCACACACACCCCCAAACCCACACACA
>RJWH01004102.1:93109-121685 GCA_004363575.1 Solenodon paradoxus | reverse complement strand
TTCACTTCGTTTTCCTCCCTGGGTCTTTCCCCCATGTTTCCTTTGTTCTCTGGTAACTGTCCCACCTCAGTAGGGGCTGGTTAGGGGTGAAGGAGGGTTTCTGCTCCTCTTCACACACACTCCCACTGAGAGACCCCGTGAACTCACCTTTCCTGCAAAGTCATGATGTGTCCTTTTTGAAGGTAAAATCTCTATGAAACTCTTACTGTACTAAATTAAAAATATATACACAAATAAAAGGAAATAAAAATATAAAACTCCACAGAACTAAAATAGGCTTATCAGTTGCTGCTCTCATCTCCAGTCGACATATGGAAAAACTCAGTCTTAGACTGCTTAAATCCCTTGTTTAATAGTATTGACATTATTCACATATGAATATAGTAACTAGTAAATAGTAGTGATCACCCCACACCGCTCTGTTGGACGGCTGAGTCTGACGTTGGGACGTTAGGACGCCATATTTCATTTCTGGGCTTCCGTCTTCCCTCCTGCCCACCTCCAAGTATGCTGGCCCCTCTCTTCTCCGGGAGCGAACTTCCAGCGCTGTTGGCCTCTCTCCAGCCCTGGCAGCCCTTGGCACCAGCTCAGCTCTGAGCTCCAAGAAGCATTGTAATTCCTGGTACTAGGGCAATAAAATTGTAACGGTCTCCAGAAAAGACGGCTATAAATTCTTCTGAAGTCCCACTTTGGGTGTAAAGGTTCATGCCTCCTCCACTTTTTCCTTTACCCCCTCCTCTGTAATCTCCCTGGGGCTCCATGAAAGGGGCCCTGCATTAAAAGGAGGCACGGAGACCCCCACAGCCTGCAGCTGCAGCCACTGTTGTGTTTTGTCTAAGGGACATTCTTGTTTTAAACACCCCCCCCAAACCTTTCAGAATCAACTTTGTTCAGGATCGTAAACACATAGCTTCTGCCATCTAGAGAAAAAAGAAGAGGCAGAAGAAAACGACCCAGGAGAACAAGAAAAGAGAAACAAGCATAAGTCTGTGCCTGTGAAGATGCCCAAAAACTTCGTGACGACTCGCAAAGGACTTCTGGAATTTTCCGCCTCTGGATTATTTTAATGTTGTTACCTGGGCCCTGACAAGCCAGCTGTGGTCTTTCTGAAAAACTCATTTGGCTAGTGGGAACTGAGCTGGATAATAAATAGCAGAGGCTTGAAAGGGAATGAAAGCGCATGTCTTCCTTCAGGGAACCGGCGAGAGCTTTGCAGTACCTGCAGGCAGAGGCTCCAGTGGAAACAAAAGGCCCTTAGAGTCTGCTTTCTGCTCCAGTTAATTGGTGACTCGCTCACATTTAGAGAAAGTGTGCCTGTGGGCTAGCGACCTGGGAAATGAGCACAGGGACAGATACCTGGGAAACCTGAGCTCCAGCCGTCACCCCAAGGAAGAGACAGTCCAGAGAAGAGGGTGCTGAGCCCAAACAGAGAGGAGTGTGCCCATCAAGACAGTGAAACCAGTGCCTGGAGCTTGACAGTCACGACCAGTGTGTCCTGAGTGATAATACCCACAGTGCATGTGTGCGAGCCTCTGCTTCTCTCCTGTGCATTTCATATGTTGAAATGTTTTGACCAGGTACCTGACCCTCACCTCTAGAAGGGAGAGTAGGTGAGAACTGGCTTATGGAGCAGAAACTCCAGGATTTCTTTCTTGAATTAACTTCAAATGCTTTTCTGATCAAGATCTGTGTGCGTGATGGGCCAGAAGTAACTCGATCTGTCTTTAACTGATCAACGAGACAGGACACAGTTACTGTTACTGTGTGTGTGTACACGTGTGCGTGTGTATGTGTGTGCATGTATGTCTGTGCGCACACATGCACATGCATGTATGTCCATGTAAAGGAGATGGATTGAGCTGGATAATTTGCACTATCACTATTTTCTGAAGCCCAAATTTCAAATTTGAGTCGTGTTTAAATGACCTTTGGAAGTTGCCTTGCTCTCTTCTTTGTTCGGATGTCATTTTGGAAGGAATATTCAAAATATTCTGTTTCTTTCTGTCCTTCTGTAAAGGCTCCCTGAGGATAGATACTATGTCTTACACATTTTTCTCTGGAGTCTGGGTGCCTGGCCCAGTAGGTGCTCAGCTATTGGGCTATTGTTCCTGGAAGGGAAGTAGAAATCTTCAGGAGGGAACACTTTGCCCGCCCCCCCCCCCCACCCCGTGGAAGTCCCCTTCTTTAGCCTTTTGTAGATCTGAATATGCTGCTTCTTTCCAAAGCCCCAGACTTTTGTGGGGTCTAAGGAAAAGTTTTTCTTATCCCTCTGAGGTTCTTCACCTCAGGACAAATAAACAAATTAACATTAGGCAGGATTAGTAAAAGCAAAGCCCAAATTTCATGATCTATCCAGAGAGAAATTACATGGCGGTGGATCTGAGGTAGCTGGGTCAGACCCAAGTCTTATATCCTGTGCCTAGGTCTGAGAAACAGGACCTGGGGTGGTAGGGGGAGAGAGGAGGGTCTTCATGTGACAAGGAGGGTTGATTCATCTTGACTCTGAAAGTGAAGAGGTTGACTTCTCTGCCTACATTCTTCTAGGGAATAAGGAACACTGACCACTTCTGGATTAGGGGAAGAGGGGAGGCTTAGGCAGCGATAACCATTTTTTTTCAATCTTCTTTTCCCATTCTTTTTTTTTTTTTTCCAATTTTTTAATTGCAGTAACTTTGATTCCATACATTAAAACAAACTCGTATGTATAGTTCCCCATATGTACAGTTTCCCTATTCCTCAGATATATATCAACATACCCTGCCTTCCACCAAATCATCAAGTGTTCTCCACCATTGTCCAGTGGGCTCTGCCACCATTTACCATGCCCCACCCCCAGCCCCGACCCTTTTTCTATTGGTCACCTCAGTTTTATTGCAAGTGTCCAAGGGTTAGTTTTGTTTCATCTGTTCCTTTGTTTTGTCTGTTCACATTTCACCTATGAGTGAAGTCGTCTGGTATCTATTTTTCTTCTTTTGATTTATTTCACTTAGCAAAAGCCCCTCTAGGTCCATCCATGTTGACTCAAATGACAGGATTTCATCTCTTCTAAGGGCTGTGTAGTGTCCATGGTGTATATGGACCACATCTTTATCCATTCATCTGATGTTGGGCACTTAGGTAGTTTCCAGTTCTTAGCTATTGTGAATAGGGCTGCAATAAACATGGGGATGCATAAATCTCTGCAAATTAGTGTTTTTGTATCTTTTGGGTAGATACCCAGAAGTGGGATGGTGGGATCATATGGGATTTCTATCCTCAGCTTTTTGAGGAATCTTCATACTGTTCTCCATAGGGTTTGCAGCAATTTGCACTCCCAACAGTCTAAGTGTGTTCCCTTTTCTCCATATCCTGGCCAGCATTTGTTATTTCCAGACTTCTGGATAATAGGCAGTCTCTCAGGTGTCAGGTGATATCTCATTGTTGTTTTGATTTGCATTTCCTGATAGCCAGGGAGGAGGAATAGGTGATGACTTCTTTGATTAAGGAAAGGGCAAAAGAGAGGGAAAGGCAGGAGCTTCTCCTTTGCTTCTGGGTTTATCCTCCATTGTTCTTAGCTCAAAAAAATTTCTGAGTGGGATAGCTACAGAAGATCAGTTCTGAGAGAGTGGGGTCCTCTGTGTTAGCACCTTCATTTCTCTGACCTCCTTTCTTAATATACCTTAAAAAAATTACCCTGCATTATTTGGGTTGGGGCCGTATGATTTGAGTCTGTTTTATTCCATAGAGTCACCTGCTAATAAACGCCTCCTAACTTCTCTTTAATGTCTCTCTGATCTCGGTGGCTACTTTGCAACACTGATTTACTCATTTATCTTTAGCATGTCTGTGACTTGGGCAGTAGGTTAATCCCCTATTGCCTTGTATATCTATAATCCTGCTTCTTTGTTTTCAGAGTCTCCTCCTTTTCCCTATGCTGTCCTTCATCATCCAGAAGTTACCATTTTAATAGAAAAAAACATATCTGAAGGCAGGCCAAACATCTAGAGATAAGGTTTCATCATATGAAGACATTCATATGGTAGACATGTGGAAGACACCCTCTTCTTTAATGCCCAGGTCCCTTTCCCATTCCCCAGCATGGGGTATAAGTCTATCTCACTTACCTCAGCCCTGAGAAGAACATCGGAGGAATGGGGGAATTTTCCCCAGACCTGTACAATACATAGATCCTCTGTGCCTCAGTTTCTTCTTCTTTAAAGTGAGATTAACAATAGCTACTTGAGAAGTTGTTGTGAGGATTAAATGAGATAAAGCAGCTAAGAAGATCAGCAGAAAGCAAGACCAATACACATATTTTGATTGAGAGAAACCACAGATGAGTGATTTCTGAAGCGAATGGGGGCCTATTGTTTTGATCTGGTCCTCAGTTGCATCAGTATCTCCTATAAACATGCAAAATCTCCAGCCTGCCCCAAACTATGAAACAGAAACTCTGGGAGAAGGTTAAGACACCTGGTTTTAACAAGCCCTCCATTTGATTCAGAACTCCATTGAAGTTGGGGAACCTTTGGAGGCTAAGGGCTGGAGACTGGACTTGGAAAGCAATAAGGAGATTCTTAGAATAAAGTAGTTAGGAGTCAAGAAAGAGGAGAATTCAATCTCTGTAAAGGTGAAGTTACTCAAAAAGGATCAGCCCAAGACTCAGAACTGGTCTCCTATAGATTCCCCACCTTGACATGCAGATTATTTTGAGCTGAAAACAATGACAACCCCAGAGGGGAAGGTCCTACTTTCTTCCTAACCCTTTCCCCTTCCCTTAGTGAAGGAAGCATCACAACCTCCTAAACCTCTACTCTTCCTAATTGCTGTTCCCTTTTCCTAGAAGAACGTAGTTCAGGAAGGTCAGAAGCCAGTCCAGGTTTACCTTTATTTGTAAACAGATCTAAGAAACTCATCTTTATTTCAGAGTGAAGATAACGTCATCCCCTCCTGATCACCAAAGACCCCCCTTCTCTCTCTCCCTAATAGCCCCGACCCCTCTTCCCCCTTCTCAGCACAGGATAAAAGTCTTTGGTCTGTCCCACTGGCACATTCAGAAGTCATTACATTAGAAGTTTTTCCTACTAATCATGTCTAATATTAATTTATTTGTTCCTCCAACCTTGAAGAACCTCAGAGGGTAGGGGAATTTTTCCTGTACCCTGACAAAGGAAACTGAGACAAAGATGTCTCACCCTATTGTGAGTTTGGGTTTGGGAAAAGAGGCAATTTCGAGGTAACCGGAAAGATGGGACTCTTAAAGGTAGCATTTTATACAACAGGATTTACAAAGCCCTACTAGAGACAGCATCTCATAGACCTCACAACTCCAGATCACATTCTCTCCTCCATGTCCCTAGCCCCTCCCCAGTTTCCAAGGCCCAGGGGAATCTCAGACCCCATTGCAGACACTCTGTCACCAGGTGAGAGCCACAGGGAAGTCTGAGGCTCCTACCCTAGACTTGTGCAAAGAAGGACGCTTTTTTTTTTTCTTTCTCCTCCCAGGAGTAGGTGCATAAGCGGTTTACAAAAGTAGAGATCACATTCTAAAGTAGAGTTCGGTTTGCATAAGTAGAGGTCACAACTAAAATGCCTTAAGCTATTTGTTTGACATTTAACTTCTTCCTAGGTCTCAGCAGATTCACAGAAACCCCTCCACCAAGGCCTTACTGCCAGAGGATTATCAAGAAAGCAGGGACCCCAGGGCTTTGTGGCTTACAGAGTAACCCAGCAAAAATGAAGTTTCTCTAGTTCCTTGTTTCACCAGCAGCACCAAGACAAAGCTAGACCCACCCAAGCCGCAGACACCCTAACGATGAGACTAACTGGGAAGACTTTTCCTCAGCAACCGCTAGCAACTCCACGGAGGTATATAAAACCCTCCTTCAGCTCACATTTGCACCCTTACTGCCCACAGAAATCTCTCTGTGCCTCTTCCGATAAACTTGCAGTGTGCTGTCACGAAGCATCTCCTGAAACTCTTTCTGACACACTAGTGTCCTGCACCCGCTCACGACACGGAGAAGACTCCAGATCTAAGTTTCTGCAGTCACCGCCGAGCCACGATTAAATTTAAGGTCCACATACCAAGATGACAGTTATTGGAAAAACCTGCTCTGGGATATCTTGGAAAAGGCCTATATGAACATTTGTGGGCAGACTGATCTATAATATCTTGCCTGATATTAGTGGTGAAGCTGACTAGCAAAAGTGGGCAGTGTTGACTCTGGAGCATGTGCGTTTAATCCCCCTCCGGCCTTAATGGTCTAAGAATTCTTTTCCCATTGCATGGATGTCTTCTACCTTAGAAACATGGGCTCCACAAACAAGTTGTCCTTTCATTCTGAAGCCCCACCCGGCCCTCTTCGCTGTTCATTTGGTACAGCAGGTAAAACACACACTTCATCTCCAGTAAGACCTGCAGACTCTTCACAGAGGACGTCTAGTCTGACTTGGGAAAGAAGGCTGAAGCATCACAGTTTTTAGACAAAGGCAGTTTCATTGCCTCTTACAACATAATAATACAAATGAATGGCTGAGCCTTTCCAAGAATTCCTCTTTAACCTTTTAAAGTAAACACATCTGGCTTATTTGCCTACGAACAATTGTATTAAAGATCAGGAGTTGGATTCTTGTAAGTTCTCGTAAAAAATACATTAAGGAGTCTGCAACTGATTTGGTAGCACCTCAATAAGGATTAAGAAGCCAAGTTTGGGAATTTGCAGGCTGTAAAATCACCCCAACACATGGGTTATTCTTCTTTTGCTTCTACAGTTGGGTTCTGAATTTTCAGGCGAGCTCTCGGGCCAAACCTACACACAGGTAACCTTTATGTCAGCATGTGATGCATACCAGCCAGCCTTGCATTTGGTTGTAAAGACAGCTCACACCTCCTGAGGCTTACCCCCTGCAGAGGTTTTCACATGTGGGGGCACTGTGGAGGCTATAGATATTTTCACAGATCTTGCTCTCCTGGTGGAGGACAGAGGTTCTGTGACACACATGAAAAACTTGTATTTTTGTTACCGCAAGGATCTTGGGGTCTCGCTCCAGGGCTCTTGTGAGTCCTAGAGAAGATTTCGTCGGGCTCACCTGCTCCAGGAACAAAGCAGTCAGCACAGCCATGCGAAAGCAAAAGCAAATGGGATATTTTGAAGCCAGTACACCCATTAAGAGATCCGATAAGGTCTGACTCCAAGAGGGGAACAACGGGCCACCAGGAGCTTCAGACTCAGCTTCTTAAGGAGTCTAAGTAAGTAAGCCTTGTCCTGGCTTAGGGACCCCCAGGGGATCCCCTTTATTGAAGGACAGCAGATTGGCACCACTACCACTCAGGGTCTGTTGCCTTGTTGATTGGAGGACTGCTTGCTCCCTCCCCTGCTTCCCCTGAGTCACTACCTAACATTTTCTTCTCTCTCTCTTTTTTTTCTTACCAATTTTGTTTCCTGCCCGGGTTCCGCAACCCACATGGCTAGTCAAAAGGGTCCCTGAGTAGAGGCTACAGAAGCCGTAAAGAAGGAAAGACAACACATCTAGAAAAGCAGAGGCCAGGTGGGACACCGCTCTCTGTTTGAGAAGCAGTGACCCCCGAGTCTGGCTCCTTGATTTCTTGTATAGGGCGGGAATGCAAAGAGGTAATGAAAATAAAGCAAAGAAAGAAGGCGGGCATTAACTTCACTGCTGCTATCAGCGGCATTTGAAGGTGCAGCAACATTTGAAGGCCGAAGTTCAGCTGCAGTTTGCTGTTATCTGCTCTGCTCGTAGCTCTGCTGACCTGTGAGAACTTCTGTATCGGGAAATGGGGAACTTGAATGCTCACATACTTGGAGAAAGGCTGCCGGGAGGGAAGGAGGGCCTGGGGAGGTTGTCAGACCCTTCAGTGGGTGCAGCTCTTCTGCACCCTGAACTCGTTGGTAGCTTTCATAAAACAAAGCCACCAATTTCCCCACACTTTACACAAGACCAATTAAAGCAGAATGTGAAAGAATGGGTCTGGACACCGGTATTAACAAATGAATAAAACCCTACAGACGACAAAACATAACAAAACAAAACACTCCCTGAAAGATTCTAACTGGGGACTAGGAGTGAAATCTGTAGGATGGTCAATGGATTGCACTGGAGCAGTGCAATGAGGGGTCTGTTCTCCATGTCTCCAGTGTCTGCTTGGCGGGGTGGGGTCTTTTCCATATTAGAAGGGACACCTGTGGTGGAAGAGCCTAACTAGGAGACAGGTTCTGCCCAGGTAGGACGGCCTTAGTGAGTCCTTACAGGCTGAGACTCATCCCATCCCTGCCTCGCAGAGCCACAGCAACTGGGAGGAGGCCATCCTGTCATCAGCTTGAAGGAGCAAATACAGAGCACTCCCGGTCCCTCAGAATTTGTCTCTTGTGGACGCCCCACTTTGAGATGAAGGCCCAAGGACAGTGAAGGACAGTCCCAGAGGCAAAGGAGAAGGTCCTACTCTTCTAAACCATTAACCCCTTTCCGTAATCAAAGAAACCATCTGCCACTCCTGCGCCTCCAACCTTCTCATTCAGAAATGGTCTTTTCCCCCTATTTTCTAGAAGAATGTTACTGGGAAACTCTCAACCCAAAAGATGCTTTATCTACAAATAGTCCTCTCCAAGAAATCTCTCTTCTAGACACTGCTGGTCCCCTCTTCTCTCCCATGAAACCCCAGGTCCCCCCTTTCTAGGCCTCAGCTCAGTACATACATGGGGGTTTGCCTCAGCTACCTCAGAACGTGCCACCATGTGAATTCTCCACATGCATGCTATTAAATGTGCCTGCTGTTAATGTGTTCCTTCATTCAGCCTGTGAAGAACCTCAGAGAAGTGGGGGGACTTTCTTCTCTTTCACTCCCACAGACCTAAGGTGTTTCTGGAGCAGGGACCTGAAGTCACTTCTCTGCAGGGCCTTCTGTCTGAGCTGCTCAAGGCCGGCGACTGGGTGGTTTCTGAAGGATTTCCTTCAGCTTCAGCCCAGGGGAGCTGGCTTTTCTGTTTGTTTTCTTTCTTATTTAAGAGCTCAAGAGAACTTAAAAGCAGACCCTTGAAAGTTAAGCATTTCTCATCACATAAAGGTGTCTCGGCAGGGTTGGGGTTGAAGAGGGTAGGTTGGGGGGACTTTCATCGGTCTGGGTAGCCCCTTCCTTCTTCAAACAATCTCTCTGGGCTCCGATCCACCCAACGCCTTTGCTGGACGCCCACCCCGTCATCACTCCCCCCATCCCCGCCGCTGAGTAAAGGAACAGAGGCGGGTGTGGAGAGTCTGCAGCAGGGGGTGGGGAGCCGTCAGCCCCCATGCTGGGCCCAAGAAGACTTTGTGAGAAAACCCTTCTCCATCTGCAGCCCAGCCCGGTGGGAGTCAATTAATTCTGAATAACCTAAACCGACAGAGGTATTTGCATTCACAACCTGACTGATGACCGTATAAAATTGATTTATGAATTAAAGTGCTTCCCCTCCCTTTATCCCCGATTCAGGCTGTAATTGATTATATGTGCTGCAGCGAAATTAAAGAAAAGAAAATTAAAACGAAAAGAAAAAGCAAAGTGAAAAAAAGAAAAAAAAAAAAAAAAGAGAGAGAGAGGCCTTTGCTGGGCGGTCGAGTCTTCTTCGGGCTCTCCAGGATTAGGCATTCTATTCATCACATGTCATTTTTTAATTTAAAAAGTTACTTCTCCCTTTGTCTCTACCTTGCCCTCGGCCCCTTCCACCTCCACAGGCACACAATCCAATTTTCTTGCGAGAAATTCTCTCAATATATTCTCCATGAGAAGAAAAATGAACTTTTTATTTATGTTATTGCTTGAGGAGCAAGAGCATGCATATACATATATGTTGTATGAATTTTCCTCTTGCTGTCCCCCTGGCCCCAGGTCTCGAACTTGGGTCGTTGAGATGTATGTGAGCTGCATCTAGTGGCCTTATCAAGGCCACCAAGACACTGGATTGATGAACTTTTTAAATGGCTTATTTCTTTCAGCAGAAATGTACCAAAACAAAACCCACACACACTGAAGAGCTTAGATAAAGGAATGCAGCTCTAACTGTAAAATGTCAAGCTCCCTCTACCTAGGGGAGGAGTGTTTTCCTAGTGGGAGTTGCATCTGGAGTAAGGCAGTAGGGGATCTGAATTGAAACTGCTGAGATGACAGAACAGGCTGGGTTGAGGCTCTGAAAACTATCAGGCCTGTGTCCCTGGGAAACTTGATGACTCTTTTATACTTTCATTGACTTCTAGTTAAGGGAAATATGACTGCTTAAACTGAGGTAATGTGTGTAAATCCTCTTGAGTCTGGCTCAGCAAACGTGGCAGGTTCTCTGCAAACAGTAGGGTCTGTTTCTGTGCTTCTGAGACAAGGCAGTGATGACTCTGGAATTTTCTGGCAGTAGGATGACCAGCGGTGTTCTCCCTTCTCAAACCCAGTGGCGCTCTTTGAAGATGTGTTCTTCAGTGGCAAACCAGATCTTGAGAGAAGATTGTCTGATTTGCTTCTGCAGCCTCAGAGAGAGAGCCTGGCCTGCAAAATTCATCTTGTTTAAATCATGTCACTCAATTCTTCCTCAGCGCTTCGTCACCCTTTCTGTTCCTGCTCCTACCTCAGGGCTGACAAGGTTCGATTCTCAGCTCCTGTTACTTCTTTTCCTGCCTCAATTTTTATCTCACAAAACCTTCTTCCTACATGCCCATTTACCCTCTTTGACAGGAACATGAAGGACTCCTCTCTTCTCCCGTGTTCACGTTAGGCGCTGCCAGCCTTGTTTTACAGGGAGTTGAACACAGTGGAGAGAGGCGGGCTGGCCTGGCTGGAAGCAGCTCACTTTCTCGAAGCCAGGCCCGCAATCCCCTGTGACGAGCTCTTCCGGGAACAGGCCTGTGAGCTCCTGTGAATGTGGTACCCAGAGTCCCTGGGAGAAAACAAAATTGAACTCTCTTCAGGGAAGGTGACAGAAGTGACTTATGTGCTAAGAAAGCTTCTAGTATTGGTTCAGGCAGCTCTAAATAAGGAGAGGACTTGCAGAGGAAGTTTTCTCTGTGGTTTGGAACCTCCCTTGTCACCATCTCAGGGAAGCTGCACTGCCCTCACCCTGAAGGGGTGTCAGGCCTCTGGAAGTGTCATGCTAGGTCTACTCTTCTCCTGGGCTGATTCTCCTGGCTGATCCTAGAAATCCCTTCTTGAAGTATTATAGGGGAGGCAAAAGGCCTATGTTATTTTCAGCTTTTTGTGCTTGATTGGGTTGACCAGAAAGCTGGAGAGAGCAGGTCTGAAGGGACCCTTGTGAGTACTGAGGGTGGGGGGAGGAAGCATGAGACACACAGTGGTTGGGGGAGGTAGACAGTTGAGGGGGTGATTGGAGGAAGAGACTGGAGTCTGAGAAGCAGACAGGCCACCTCTATAACTTTGCAAGTGGAAGCCCGCATGTTCACAGCGGGGAAAATAACAAACCCAAATGCTTTTTGATGTATGTAAAAGTCAAGAGGGCCCAAGGAAAGAACCCAATGGAAGAAAACTTGAGCAGGTAGTTCTGCTTAATAAGAACCAAGACTTTGATGACAGTTTTCCGTGGTTGAAGTATTAAGAAAACACAGAAGGCATCAAGGATGGTGTGTAAGCACAGTGTCTAGCATGCTGGAGACTGACCTCAGAAGATGAAAGAGGTTTCTCTGTGGCATATGGCTGGAAGTGACCTCTCTAAGTGATTTCTAGAGCCAACGGCCAAGTTCTGTGGGCCAGAGGTTGAGTAGAATGGGGACCTTCTGTGTCTGCTGAAGCTGCCACTTGGCATTGGTAGTATCTTAGCACTCCTCTTGCATTGGCCTGGGATCACCCATTACGCAATTTGGACATAACTATGACCTTAACGACTGCCATATCAATCTTGGAGGGAGATGAACAACAGTTGTGAGGTCTCAGGTATCAGAAATTTGGAGCCGGCCCATCAAGTCACATGGAGAAGTGTGGGGATATAGAATTCTGGGAGGCTTGCTTCTACTGCTCAACTTCAAAATGTGGAAAACCCGCACAAAGATGTCTACAGCAGTTTTTATTACTGACTGCCAAAACGTGGGAGCAACCAAGATGCCCGTCAGGGCCCGAAGGGCTAAATAAACGGTAGTACATGTGAGGGGACTAGAACATGACACAAGTTTTCTCAGAATTGTTCTCTGGACGTGCCGCACTCTGACATGAAGAACCAAGGACAGTAGAGGACAACCCCAGAGGCAAAGAAACAGCCTCTGTTCCTCTAACTCTCTAGTCCTTCCCTTAATCAAAGACGTCATCTGCTGCCTCCTTCTCCTAGTTAAGAAATGCTCTCTCATCCCTAGTCTCTAGAAGAATATAGACAGGGGAGTTATTTATCTCTACTTTTAGAATAAGAGTAGGGATGAATCATTCCTCTTTGCCACATGGAGACTCTCGCCTTCTCTCCCCTGCAGACCCAGGTCCCCATTCCAGGCCTCAGCACAGGATGTAAATCATAGGTCTGCCCCAGCACCTCAGAATTTTCTGTCATGTGTATATTCCATATTTATGTTCTTATTAAATCTGGGCTTTTCTCTAACTAATCATACCTAATGTTAATTTGTTCCTTCATCCAGCCTGTGAAGAACCTCAGAGAAACAGGGGAACTTTTCCTCCGACCCCCAACACGTGTAATACAACACATATTCAGTGATACAAAGAAACCAGCAAAGACATGGAGGAACTGTAAAGGCATTGTGCTTAGTGAAAGTAGCTAATCAGAAGACATCACCTCTATATTTTTAACTACATGACATTCTGGAAAAGGCAAAACTATGGGGATAGGAAAAATATGATTAGAGATTGCTAGGACTTAGAGGTGCGGAGAGAGGCTGGAGAGCCAAGCTATTCTGTGTGATAGTGATTGGGGATGCATTTCATTAGATATTAGTCAAAACTATAGCACAAAGAATGAGCCCAATGCAAACTACAGGCTTTAGTTAATCATAATACATCAGTATGACTCATTAGTTGTAGGAAAGGCACATACCAGCACAAGGTGAAATTAAAAGGGGAAACTGTGGAAAAGGAAGTAAGGGAATGGGGAGGGAGAGGAAGCATATGAGAACTCTATTTTCTGCTCAAGTTTTCTGTTAGCCTAATACTACTCTAAAAATAAGGTCTATTCATTAAAAAGAGGGAAGAGAGCCCCTTTGTCATTATTGACTTTAGTAACTTGTTGGAAAGAGCCTACATACATGCCAAAGTATTTCATTGTTCTTAATGAGAGGCAGAAACTATTTATAAAGACATAAAAATGGCTTGCTAATACATGGGAATAAACATAGCCTGAAATAGGAACATTCTGGACCCATGTCATCGCAGTGGGGTCCCCTTTTTGGGACAGCCGACATGCAGCAACATCGCTCTCACAAGCAGAAGTGGGCCTCCTTCACCAATGACTTCCATGATTTCCTCAGGACTCTCAAGGACAAATAAAGGTCAACACTCATAGTCACGATAAGGAGGGAAATCTACAGAAAATAGATGAAGAGTTGCTGACACCATAAAAATGAGACTCTGGAATCCGTTTGGTCCCAATCTCCCCATCAAAGACCCCTGGCAAGTGACTCTGCCACATCAAAGCTTCTCTTTGAGCTTCTTCACTGCTGGTGTCCTGAGGTTTGCTTTCTACACTCTGCTGATATTTCTCCTGAATTCTCTACTAATATGGCAGAGCAGCCCTCTTCTTTTGTTTAAAGGAAACCTAGTCTTACTTCTGGTCTGCAGCATCACCGTCTTCTTCAATTCTCGGACAGCCCCACGACCACAGAGGGGGCAAAGCTGGACTGTGGCTTTCAGCTCCGCAGCTGCCCAGGTCCCTGTCCTCACCTAACGTCATCTTCCTACATGACAGAGAATGGTCCCATCCAGACCAACTTTGTTCTGATTCTCCCTGTGATACGTTGTCTGCTTGACCCAGTTTCCCAATCAGTTCTATGCTCTGCTACTCTGTAATCAGACTTCAGGGAAATATGTCATTTATATATAGTATCCTCCCTAATTCAGCTCCACACATTTGTCTGACCTACAAAATAAGGCTCTGTAGAGTCTGCAAGGAAAGAGCACAGCCCTTCTCCTTGGAACCTGGTTCTGAAGTTGAGATGTGTGTCAACGACATGAACTGAAAAAAACTCCAGGTCAAGATAATAAGAGTTGGTGGTGAGGTACTGTCTCTCTTTTCAAGTGCCAAGGGGTTCAGATGAAGGAATAGATACCTATGGGAAAAGCTTGTCTGTGAAAAGTTTTGGGAAAAACTGATACGTGAAATCTAATAAGATAGCTGGTTTGGGCCAATATAAGCACTTTTCTTGGTCTAGGAAACAATCATGGTTTGATTAAGGGGATGATTAAAAACAATCATGGTTTGATTCAGGATAAGATATGATAAAATAAAACAACCCAGAAACAAAACCCAGAAGGAAAAAGTAAAGTAATAGCAAAAAAAAAAAAAAAAATCACCATATATATATATATATATATATTTTTTTTTTTTTTTTAAGAAAGAAGGAAGAGAGAAGAGGAAGAAGAGCTTTCATTTTTTATTTAGTTGTTCACATTTGCTGCTCACCCTGCCCTGAGTCTGGAACCCTGGACCTTGGGATGCATGTGGCACTGCTCCCAGGTGTACTAGACCGCTAGGCGACAAGGGAGCACCTTCACCATATATTTTTTCAGTTGATTTATTTCATATACTTTACTGACGTTTAAACCAGGTGACTTCAGAATATCTCCTTTTATCTTGTCTTAACTTCTGGTGGTGTTGGTCTAGGAAATCAATAAGATAAAAACAAAAGCAGGAGGACGAAAGTAAAGTTGACAAACAAAACTTGGGACGTCTCATGTAAGAAGCTGTAAATAGTGTAGGGTTCAGGGCAGACTGGAGAAGTTAGGGAGAAGAGAGAGGAAGAAAAAGAACCATATTGATTCAGTTTTAAAAGACACATCACTTTCGAATTTGCAACTTAATAGCCCACCAGAAACCTGAGGCCTCACCATGACTTCTAAAGGCTAAGGAATAAGCATGTACTCAGAATACCATTCATTTCATTAATATTCTCTTGTGGGAAAAGGAAGATAATGATATAGAATATTGTGATGATTAGATAATTAATACACATAAAGCTTTCAGAACAGTGCCTGGCACATAGTAAATATTGTCATATTGACTTTTATTATTCATATGTGATAAATACACACAAAAGGCAAAAAGAAAGTTATTCTCGACATTTGATCTATAGATTCTTTTTAAGTACCCACATGTTTTCTCTTTCCAAAATAAATGATATCTAGGGTGGAAATGAGATTTAATGAAACTGAGGAAATGAGGTTAAATAAATGCTGGTTTGGATTTAACATCAGACATATGGTTTTGTTCAAATGAGGAAATAAACCTTAATAATTTCATTAAAATGACTTTAGACTGTCTGATATTAAGATGTCCACAAAATAGGCAAGTGTTCAGCTTGTTTAAAAACACTATATGTTTTTCTGATTAAAGATGGGATTAAGGGAAATGTTGTACATCACTCATCATCAGAGAAATGTAAATAAAAACCACAGTGAGATAGATGCCACTTCCCACCAGTAAGAATGGCCTCTATCCCAAACTCTAGAAAAGGAGGGGGTATGGAGAAAAAGGAAGGTTCCTTCACTATTAGTGGCAATGTAAATTAGTGCAACCTCTCTGGAAAACAATATGAAGCCTCCTCAAAAAATAAAGATGGATCTACCATGTGTTCTGGTAATCCCACTCCAAGGATACCAAATCTCTTATCAGAAAAAGTAATTTTCACCCATATGTTCATAGCAGCACAGTTCACAATATCCAAGACATGGAAACAATCTAAATGTCTGTCAACAGAGGACTGGATAATGAAACTGTGGTCAATATCCTCAATGGAATTCTATGCAGCTACTAAAAAAATAAAATAAAATACATGTGTAGCCTTTGCAACAATCTGTCTGGAACTAGAGGGGATCATGTGAAATGAAATAAATCAGAAAACAAAAGCGAAATACAGGATGGTTTCACTCATATGTGCCATATAGTGAAATGAAACAAATAAACAGCTAAACCCCAGCAAAAACTCACAGACAGACGATGATGGCTGCCAGGGGACTGGGGTGCGGGGGAGGGAAGGAGAGGGAACAAGCTGGCGGTAAAGGACACTGGAACTCTGGTGATGGTTAAGGTGTGTAATACCCATAGACTGAGAAACGAGTTCAATATCTTAAAATGAGTATGGTTTTGTAAACAAATAATAATGCAATCATTTTATTATTTTAAAGAAGATTGGATTAAGGGAATAAACCACTGTCTTAGAAACAGAGACCTGTTTTTTTGGAATAAACTTCTTCTACCCTTGGAGCCAATGTGCCAGACCTACTGGGAGAGGGAGTTGGACAGCTCCTTGAATTTCCTTAGTGGTCCCCCAGGGGTCCTAGTGCCACACCAAGGTTCTCTGCTTGATTTGGATGGATGTCTTCACCGTGTAGTGGGTGGTACTGGTCAAGCCATACATGAGTAGATACAGGGAGAAGGAAGGAATCCTTGATGTGTTCCTCTAAGACGTGTATTTGGTGGAGAAAAAGATCAACTGGCTGGAAAACCCCTTCATTCTGATAATTTGGAGAGGAACATCTCTGCAATGGAGTCATTGGATTCAGCTCATAAGTGTTGGGAGGAGAGGAAATGTCTCCCTACCCTCTGGGTTCTTCACTGAGTAATCAATGAACATTAGACAGATAAGTAGGGAAAAGAAAACAATTTAATTCCATCTACATAAGGAGTCTACATTGTTGTGGATGCCAAAGACAACAAGGCAAAATGAGGGAAGAGCTATCTTGAGCTAAGGTTAGGGACCTGGCCCTTCAAGGAGAGAGGAGGCAGTCTCACATGATGAGGGCAGGGGCACTCATATGACAAAGATCAGATGCTCTGTAATTAGATGCCCCACCAGATAGGTAGGTTTCTCCAATAGAAAAGTTATTTCCGGTACACATCCTAATTCTGGGTAGTACCCCAATTTTATTCTTCTAGGTAGTTAAGGAAGTGATAAAATTTTCTCATGAGCTTGCGGGGCGCCTCAATTAATTGACTTCAGCTCAAAATAACCCACGTGTCAAAGTGACACTTCTTGGGAAGGTCTCTTCTGGACATGTTGGGAAGGCTTATTCTTCACATTCATGAAATTAAGAAGTGGAGGCAAACAATATCTTAGCTGCTCTTCCTCTGCAGTTCTCAATATCTGTGGATCTAATAGATTGTGTTTCCAAGGATAGCTCTTAGGTCTTTAGATCTTCCTGGTTACTTTAGAGAGGAACACTCATTATGTTATTGTCCAAACCCTCATTTCTTTTAAAAGGGCACATTTCAGTTCTTCAAAATGACTTTTTCTCAGAGTGTAGGAAATCTGCTTATACAATGTCCTAGAGATATTTCCCAGGAGTCCAGAGGCAAGTCTTCCTTAAAACAATGTTGGATAATAGAGCAGAAATCTAGAAAATTGAATCAGCATTACCACATGGAGAAAACTCATCTCTGCAGAAAAACTGAGATGAGAGATGAAAGCTTGAGGGAGAAGTGTGATTTTGGAGAAAAGTAGTCTGCTAAGGAAAACGAGCAAAATGTATCCTTAATATCAAAAAGACAAAATTAATCTTGAAATGTTTTCGTGTGTGTGTGAAGAGTTGAGTGCTTGCACAACTATATTTTTGAAATAAGAACAAATGTAGAAAGATAAGGCCAATATTAAAAGAAAGGGAATAAAAATCAGTGTTGTAAGTATCTGATACAATGTTTTAGTTTTGAAAAACAATGCGGAATTCTCAAACATTTAAAGCTTCAGGTGATATTTATAGCAGGGGAAACTGCTTTTATTTTCATTTTGAATATCTTGACTATAAAACACTATATCCTAGAAAGACAGGAATTTTTAAAATATAAAGATCCTTTGAAGATGATGGCCTGGAATTCAGTGAATCATTCCACAAGGGACGATCGTGGGATATCTTTTCCAGTTTTGCATTTCATTTAAACAGTATTAGCACATAAACTTCATCGTCCATAGAAGGTGAAAAAAATAAGTGTTCTCTCTTAAAAACCATGAGACTACTCAATAAATAAGAGCTGTTGTAAAATTTAAAAAATCTGATTTCCACTCCGAGAACGAAGTTATAAAAAGTGCGGCCGCTTTTGCTTCTGAAGTGGGCTTTTGTAGCTGTTTTGAACCCCTGGAATAAAGAAGGTTGATTTGCGGTGGAATCTCGGGAACCCCTAGTCACATATTACAATATGTTGTAAATCCAGAGGGTACAATATAGATTTCACAGGGGGCCCGGGGGTTAATTGAAATTCCATCTGTTTCTTCTCTGTGCAAACTGAGGATCCTGGAATATTAGCTCAGGATAAGATATAAGATTTACAGTTTTTATTTTTAGGCTAACCTCAATGTTTGCCTAATTCTGCTCCTTAGTTCTACCTCCTACCTTCAATTTCAAAAAGAGTTTACAAGACAGCCTTTCTTTTCCCCACAGCTGCCCTCAAGGCAGCCTCCCCCGCTCCCTCCCAGTGCATGCCGGGCAATGCCATGTATTCTTAGAATCCCAATGGCCCCCATTACTGTCAATTAGTTACGGAATGTTACAGGGATTCATGCCTGACAGCCCAGGGAAAGGCAGGAGAAATGGGCTCAGTAGGGAGCGAGGGGCCTGATTCTTTTTTGTCCACAAGAAATACCTTTCTCAGCAAGGCTTTTAATGGCCTTCCCTTCTTTCTTTCCCTTTGCCCCAGCACCTCGGCCCCCGTGATTGCAACACACATCATATACACATGACTCCTAGACTCACACTGGGACAGTTTGTGTGAATGTCGCCTGGCACTGTGAGAACGCTCAGTGCGGGACGTGCTGAAATGTCCTTAGAACCTCTGACGCGTCCAGAGCTTAAAATTCCAGCATCTATTTTGCTATCATCTGATTCCCCACTTTCTTTCGTGCAAGGTTTCTTGTTCCTAAGTCTCTCTTAGTGGACTTTCCTTCTGTCGTGCTCTGCCCTCCAAGTAAGAAGTATGCTCTCTTTGGGCATAGGCCCCCCCAGGTAGTGGGTCGAGGGCTCTGTGCTGTCAGAGGCTGGGTCAGTGTCCTGTGACTGGCAATCCTACCACTTCACATCTACCTGACTTCTCTCTCCACCTCTTCCCTTCCTCTCCTCTCCTTTCTCACAGCTTCCCCTCTTCCTCCTCCTGGCCTACCTCCATCATTCCACTAACACTGGAAACTTGAGGCCAGGGATTTTGTTTGACTCCTTTGTTCTCTCTTCCCTCCCTTACCTCCCCCAATATTTTATTCTAACAGGAGAAAGAGACTTGATTGTGTGCACAGATACAGCTACTCTCCATAGAATAGCACCTGGCCTAAGCAGGAGCTCAGTAATATTTGTTAAAAATGAATGCATGGGTACACCGTGGTGGAGGAGCGGTTAAGGTCACTGCCTTTGGCTGACAGCACAGTTCACATACATCC
This sequence comes from Solenodon paradoxus, assembly GCA_004363575.1. NCBI lineage: Eukaryota > Metazoa > Chordata > Mammalia > Eulipotyphla > Solenodontidae > Solenodon > Solenodon paradoxus. Next base: position 102,149 of record RJWH01004102.1, on the reverse strand, counting down.
CAAGGACTCTGGGTCCCCATCCTGGGGTCCAGGGGAACAATCACGATGAATAACTAAATAAAAATAATGTCTTCTTCCTCAACTCCCTTCCTGTCTCCCTGACTACTCACCTTAATCCTGCCTGCAACTTCCTTTAAAAATAAACAAACAATTAAGTGCATGAGTTAAAAAAGAACCCCAAACAAACATTTAATACCATTGGTGGAGCTCAGGGTTAAGGAGAACCCACCAGAATGGTCTGGCTGCTCCGGGTCTGCTGACTTTGCACTTTTATCCATTGCCCAGTCTCTCCTTAACTCTTCAAAATGAAGGACCACGCAGGAAAAGAAGCAGATCTCTGCAGGAAACAGCACAAGATAGTGCTGAGAGCTGTTCCATTTCTCCAGCTGGGTGTGAAAAAAGTGAAGAGGCAAAAAGGGCAGGACAGGTGCCCTGGAGTCCAGCCAGGCGCGGGCAATGCACGCCTGGGGTCGACAGAGTCCCAGGCTCGTAACTCCTGGTGCCCAGCCTCGTGCTGAGAGCAGTGACCCACCTCAGATGTCTACCCAGATCTCTGTGGGAAGACAGAGAAGTCAGTGTGGTGCCTGTGAGAGGTTGGAGGGAATCTTGGCGGGGTCTCCGGAGCCCACCAGTAAGGCTGCAGGTTTCTCCTCCAGGCCTCTTGCAGTCACAGGCACTATTGGATGGATACTGCCCCGAACAGAACCCTGGGGGCGCAAAATGTGGCTCCGTTGTATCATTAGCCCGCCACCAGCCACACGTTGCTTTAAAATTTCTACAGATCCACCGAGCTTCGGGCTCATGGCACCTGAGATGAATCTGCAGCGTTTTCTGGGTACCAACTGTCTTTACTCCAGTGCTTTTTCTGACTTGAATCAGGAAAGTGACTCACCTGGCCATCTCGCCAGCTCAGATCCAGTTCAGAGCCCAAGCCAGGCGAGCCCTTGGTTCTACCTGACTTACAAGATCTTATTTCACCAACTTGGCAAGAAATGAAGACAGCTTTGTCAAGGTGGAATGATTCTAACTGGATTTGAAGAAGCAGATTGTTAATTAATGAAGATGTTGAGTCTGCAGATAAGAAAAGAATATGATTCTCTTGTCTTTCCTTTTTGGTAAATGAGAGTAGGAGGTACTCAGAAATAGGAACTTAACTCGGGATCGAGATATGCTAAAGATATTTGTCCCAGGTGAATTTCATTTTTCTTTTTTCCTATCACTTGAGTCAGATCAGAGTCTATAGCAGTTTCTTTTTAAACAGTGGAGTGAATTCAGGATGAAGAAAGAAACCAGCCATTTATAAGTGAGGGTACTTGGAAGAGAATTTGAGGAGCTGTCTAATTGCTTCTTTCCTGCCTGCTAAGGGAAAGGCAAGGCATGCCCTGGTGCAGCAGCAATTAGGTCAAACACTTCCAAAGAAGCAAGAAATACTCCTGAGTTTGAGTCCTATCCTGGGGGGAAGCAACTAGTGTGAACAACTAAATAAAAATAAAAACAAAGATGCTTCTTCCTCCTCTCTCTTCCTGCCTGCCTGCCTACTCACCTTCATTCCTGCCTGTGTTTTTCCTTTAAAAATACATACATACATACATACATACATACATACATACACTTAAAGGAAAGGCAAGGTACAATGGGAGCCAATAAATTAGATCTGATAGAAAGAAGATACAGCAGAATTCATTCATACCTGAATATCTTTCCCTGTCCTTCCCAAGGTGTTTGCTCTCATAAACACACAAACTTGGGACTCAGTTTTCGGAGGCAACTTGTATTCATAACTCCACGGACACTCAGCAGAGAATAGTTAGCATTTCCTAAGTGTGAACTAGGTGCCAGTTGTCGGTCCACATCTAAAAGGAGCAGACAACCTAATTAGGAAGAGGGCGTAAGGAAAATGAAACAATAATTGAACATGTTCACTTGTTAACTGTCATTTCACATAATTTCATAAACCGTCAGGAGTTTATGAGGGTTAAAGAGAGTTTACAGGAAGAAGAGATGGACTTAATCATTCGTCAAGGAAGGATTCCTAAAAGATGGGATTGGAATTGGAATTGGAAGGAAAGTTAGGCTGGAAAGATGGGAATAAGGGATGAGTTTATCAGGTGGGTAAAGAACAAAACGATTGTATGAATACCAGAACACATAAAGTGTTTGAGAGCTTGTGAGGAGAACAGTTTACTGGAGTGTTTTATTTATTTAAGAGAAATATGGTAGAGAGAGAAATGGTGAGAACAAAAGTGTTGGGATGGGCTTAAGAAAGGTCTTGAGAGACAGGGTAAGAAGGTTGGACTTGATTCCCTAAATAATAGGAAACCCCTGGATGTTTTGAGTAGAACAGTACTTTTAACAAAACTATTTTATGTGTTTTGTTTTATTTTTTGCTCATATTGACAGATGTTTTTTAAGATATTGAATTCACAAAATGATTTTAATAACTTAATTTCAATAGTCTATGCAGGACGAATAAGGGCCAGAATGAGGAGAGTGGCAAAGGGAACAGAATCGATGGTCAGAGATTGATCTAAAGGAATCAGACACTCTAATGACTGATTTGGTAGTTAATGGACGGGCAGTGACACTGAGGTCTTGAGGCTTGAAGTTAGTAGAAGAAACAATTGAAAAGTTTGTAGAAGGGAGGGAAAATGCAATTTGAGATATTTACGTTTTAAGTAGTGATGATCATAGTAGCACTGACCAGTGGAAAAATCCATTTCACAGTTGGAAGTGCGACGTGTGATCTTGCTGAGAGGTGGTCATTACTGGAGCCCAGGAGAAAAAAGACAGCTCAAAAGGAGAACGGGAAGAGTCTGAGTCTCGGGAATGCGTGTATGTGTGGCCTGGGTGGAGAAGTAGCGTTTGGAGAAGAAACAGGCATACATAGTATTTAAGGGACAGAGGTCATCGGAACAGAAGCCGGGGCACGTGGATGCAGGAATGTAGCTCCAGAATGGGGAGAATGAAGTGGGCACTAGAATGCAAGGTTCAGATGAAGGTAGCACCATAGTGGCTGCTCATTGAGCCCACGCACAGTTAAGACACTTTCACCGGGATGAACCAGAAGCTATAACTGTTTAATACAAGGAAGATGATTTAAGAATGGTGAACAAGAACAAGGAGAGACTATTTCAACCCTGAGCATTCTGACTGAAAAGGCACTTGCTGAGATGAAGCAAAGGCAATAATACGGAGCACCAGACACAGGGTTTAGTCATGTTGAGAGGACAAGGACAAGGCAGTGTTCCTTCCTCAGGGAGCGTTTGTGGAGCAGGAGGAGACAGCTCCTCTGAAGCGCATGAGTGCCGCCATATTGTGGAGTGGACGCAGGACTCTAAGTACAGCCAAGAAGAGTTGGCTGGAGCATAAGCAATCAAGGTGGCAGGTGTGAGTGTCCCCTGCCTTCCCTTCTTCCTGTCCCCTCCAATATTCACCACCAAGCCACATCTCTGCACCCTCGAGAAATCAGAAACGGGATCAAGGGCAACTATGATTTTCTTTTCTTTGCATTCAGGTGGGAATGAAGGTGAGAAGAGCCAGGCCGGCAGGAAGAGAAAGGAGGAAGATGCATCTTATTTTATTTGGTTGTTCATCTTGGTCATTCACCCCCCCACCCCCAGGCGTGGGCTGAGAACTGGGGTTCTTGGGATGTATGTGGGCTGCACCCAACTACAACTCTGCCAGGGCACGCCAAGATTTTCTTATCACGTGACAGAGGCCTGGAAGCTTATACTCATCTCTCCGCTCAGAGAAAGCGTGTCCTGCTATAGCTGGCGTGGGGTACTTTGCTACAGCAAGCTGCGGTAAGAGGAAGAAATGAGTTTTGTGAGAGGTGGAGAAAGTCTGGCGTCCTTACCAAATTGTGTGTGTTTTTTTATTCCCTCTCCTAGTTCTGTCAAGAGAGACTGCACATTTAACATGGTGCGAGCATAAGGCGTGTGCAGAGAATGTCGCACAGGTACACATGACAAAGGAGGACCACGACAAGGAGAATTCACGCCCCTCATCTCGCAGTTACAATTTTATTTTCTGTGTGGCGAGAACTTTTAAGATCTACTCTCTTAGCAACTTTCAAATATGCAATGCAGGACCGTTAACGATCCACCACCGGGGAGCCCTAAGAAGAAGGTGGGGGTCAGGAGTCATTCCCCAGAGCCAGCTATGAGGGGTATGAGCAACCCCCTGGGCTGGGGCAAGAATGCTTCTCTGTTTCTCCTCGCTCCCCGGAGTCTCTCCTGGCTCAGAGCTTCCTGAACACTCAAGCCTAGGGAGGAACTCTGGCTCCGCCACCGACAGCTGTGTGACCTTGGGCGATTTGCTTCAGACAGCTGGGTGTGATTTCCCCTCCAATGGGGTGATCATCCTTGCAGGCAAAGTCTATGGCATGAAGCAACTGCTTGAAGTTACTATCATGTGCAATTACTGTCTCCTCCTTATCTTCTTTTCTTGGTAGAGAAATGATCATTTCCTCCTCCCCATTTCTTTCATTCAGTCACACAGCTCAGTAGCAGAGAGCTTTCTCCTAGTCCAATGGAGCTGACAGAAGTAATCAACCATTTGCCAGGCACTGGACTAATGACTTATTTAATTGATGCCTCTGATGACACACACACACACACACACACACACATCTCTCTCTCTCTCTCTCTCTCTCTCTCTCTCTCTCTCTCTCTCTCTCTCTCTCTCTCTCTCTCTCCCTCCCTCCCTCTCCTCTCCTACCTCATTCAGAACTACTGACTCAAAATTCTTGGAGACCCAGTTATGAACACTGTTCAGTCTTCAGACCCCATGAGATGACATAACAATATTCTTTGACAAATACATGAATTCTTTTCTACCAAGGTGAGTAAGCTCTGAGGCGGTGGCTGCCTTTCTCGTAGACTTAAGAACATGTGGACAAGGCCTGGGCAACTGGGCACTTAACAAGGCACAGAAGTCCACCAACCAAATCAGCATTTCTATCGGTTATTTTCTAGACAGGAAAACAGCTTAGAGTCCAGACATGGGTTTGCATCCATCTTTTCTTTTTAGCTCTTTGGTAGTGAAAAGCACCATCAACCCATCATGGGGCTCTGTTTTACCTGCCATCATGTGACTTGTGTCTTTCTTAAGAGTCAAGACCCAGGCGTTCACCAAAGGAGGAGAGGAGAAGTGTGTAAAGGAAGGATTACAGCTGAGTGAGGGGAATGCTGGGAGAAGAGGGGCAGCCTGTAGGGGAGGGGGTCACTGTGAGCTGAATGCCCCATAGGTACAGTTGTGGGAGGAGAGGTAAAACTGGAAATAACTTTCTGGACATTTCTAATGTCTTTCTCAGTGTCCTTCACTCGTGTGTGTGTGTGTGTGTGTGTGTGTGTGTGTGTGTGTGTGTGTGTGTGTGTGTAACGGGGCTGGGGTGGCTGCAGACTCAGAGCTGAAAATAAAAAAGCTCCCTCTATTGACTCCTGAATGGTTGAGATAAAGAGGACCACATGGGAATCATTGTCAGAAATGAGAGCTCAGAGGCTGGCCTCCTTTTTCCCATTATTGAGCCATTCTCCTCCTTTCCCCTTCCCCTCCTGCCTCAAAATGGTCCCCTAGCCCTCACCCAACCCCCATCCCTCCTTTCCCTCCAACAACCAGCCCAAAGACCCTCTTTTTCAGCTCCCACTGCCGAGGCCCCTGCCACCCAGCCCAAGACCTCCATTCAGAGTCACTGGTTTGGGTAAAATCCCTTATTCACCCTTACCCACCCCCTGGCCCATCAGCTGAGCTTCTGTTCAGCCCTCACAAAACCAAACAAAACCAGCCCATAGAATTGATGGCTGCTGCTGGAGCCCCCCCTCACCTCACCCCTTCTCCAGGGGCTCCTGCCCAGGCAGCTTCTATTCTCCACAGTCCCCTCCCTCCCTGGCCCCAGCTCCTGCCGGAGTTCTGCGGTTAACAAGTGCACAGTGATGACTGTGCCCTGATCATAGGTATCCCCTTTCAGAGCGGATCCGCACTTTTTCTGAGAGGCAACCGAGGCATCTCTTGACATGGAGGCTTTCTGTCCGCTGGGAGTGATGATGGCGGTGGCAGTAGAGTGACTCAGGCTCCTTAGATGGAGCGAGCCAGGCGGAAAGGAGGAAGAAGAGAACAAAACCCGCAGCAAGAGCAGCGGAGAGGAAAGAGGAAACTTTGTAACTTGTGAGCCACCCAAGGCAAAAGAAGTCTGACTCATGAGTTTTGATGACACTTGACACATCTCAGCAAGATGGCAAGGTGGCTAACTTTGTTTGAATAAGTTACCTAAACTTTAGGGAAGAGAAAGACAGAAGCGTGAAGCTCAGAGAGAAAGAAAGAGGAAAAGAGGGAAAACGATAGACTCGTTTGTGATGTTCTTAACGCAATTCAAAGTGCCCAGTTGATTTGGCAAAGAGCACTGTGTCTTCTTATTTTTTAAACAGAAAGCTTTGAAAATGTCACCAGGGCTGGGTGATATTCTAGATTCTTTCCTGTTCATTTCCGTTAGGAGTTTTGTGGTCATGGCACAGAGGTGATGTCCTGTCCCAACGAATTGAAACGTCCATGGAAAGGAACTTAAGCAAACACAGCTAATTCATTTTCACTTGACCTCCCAGAGAGTGACATTTTCACTCCATTGTACAGACGAGGAAAGGAAGGTGAACGGCACTGTGACTGCACAAAGTTCAAGGTAAAGCAGAGGATCAAGAGCATCTGAATCCCAGCCCACAAGCCACTATATGGAGGCCCACAAGCTTCATCTTTCAAAATGGCGTCTCTAGCAAAGAAGACATTTACGCTGATGAAGAAACAGGAGAGACAAAATTTCAACAGATTCCTTTAGGAAGAGCATGTGCTGGGAAAACACGAAGGGACGAGATTGGCTTCTGGGATGAGTCATTCTTCCACTTGGTTTTCTTTCCTTACAAGATAGAAGGAGGCATCTCATGAGAAGGCTATGTAGGTACATGGAGTCTTCGCTGATGTTTTTTCACTTTTCTAAATAAGATTCTTAAGCTTTGTCCTTCTAAATTGCTCAAATAGGAATTAAGCCTTGGGACAGTTTTAGGTGGCATATATTATTATTCTCAGCTTTCAAATGGTCCAACACGTTTAGAGAAATTAAATCTCTAGTGAAAGGTTACATGGAAACTCCATGGTACAATGAAGTCTAGAATCCATTCTTCCTAAGTTGAAATCCATCCACCTTTCTGTACAAGCAATATCATCCAAATATCCTTCCACAAATTTCAAAAGTTTCTTCTTTTTTTTTTTGTTAAAGGAAAGATGCAGGTAGAAATGAAGGTGAGTAGTCAGGCAGGAAGAGAGAGGAGGAAGAGGTACTTTATTATCATAGTTTTACATTTTGTTTGGTTGTTCAGCATCTTGGTTTTTCCCCCAGGCCATGAGTCTTGAACTCCGGGTCTTGAGATGTGTGTGGACTATACCTATGGTGCACTAAACTGTTAGGTCACCAGGGCACGCCTCAGCAGCTTATTCTTATTTTATGCCCACACTTTCCTTTGTGCCAACTATTTATAGTCCCTCCTGAGATATGAAATCTAAGATTTTCATAAGCTGTACTTCAGAATAAGCTCTTCAACCTTTATCTTCCCATTATACAATTTCTACTCATATCAGGCTTGACTCATCTTTATTCAGAGGCAGGAGCAGGGTGCCTGCCCCAATTTTCCTTTCTCAAGAGTACATTTACCTTGATTGGTATTAGCAAAAGAAAAATATTGCTCCATGATATTTATGTAGTACTTCATAGTTTATTAAAAGGCCTCGTCTAGACTTTCAGTTGAATTTCAGTATAGCCTTAAGAATTTCACAGATGAGGAAACTAAGTCAGACTTAAAGAAGTTATTTGTTCAAAGCCACACAGGTAAGAAGTTGTGTGTATTAGGATGAAGGTATGGAGAAACATAAGAACCTAGATTTTCTAGGATTCGGGCATTGAATGTTTTATGCTTATGCTGGATAGAGTGACTGAGTAATGAATTTTCTCTGTTTATACTAATGAAATTAATAATGGCAATACACTCTGAAAATAATTTATCCTCAAAGGAGTGTACAGGTTTGATAGAGTATTTCACAAGTCATACTAAGGAATCTAGAAACACTACTTAAAATTAAAAAGACTGTACAAATGTAAGGCAAACTAATTTATTTGGATTAGGGACTATAATTTAGGCAATAGTGAAATGTTCTTCTACATTGTTGGCTTAATTTATTCAGATAACTTTTATAAATGTGGAGTCAGAACTATCACCCATGTTAGAAAAGAATGTGTGTTCTATAGATGTTGGGTTAATGGTTCTAAAATAATAATTAGAGCAAGGTGGTCAATCAAGTTCAAATGATCTGTCTTTACTAATTTTTGTCTAGTATTAATTGCTAAGAAAAGGGTCTTAAAATCTCCAAACATGACTTTGGATTTGTTATTTCTCCCTTTAATTCTGTCCATTTGGGTTTTGTATATCTTGAAATTCTGTTACAAGGTAGATACTGACCTATTATTATGTCTTCCTGATGAATAGACTTCATCATTATGGAATGGCCCTCTTTATCTCTGGAAATGGTCTTTGTCTTGAAAATTTTATCGTCAATATAGCCATTCTACTGCTCTTATACTTCCTGCTTTCATGGATTATCTTTTCTACCCGGTTACTTTCAACCTATGTCATCCACTCGGAATCAAATACATCTAAAGTCTTATGTTTACATAACAGTCTTTTGACCTCCAGCAGGGTAGTTCACATACATCCCAAGGACCCAGGTTCACATCCTGGGGAAGGGGAGAACAACCAAGATGAACAACCTCCCCCTCCTCCTCCTCCTCCTCTTCTTCCTCCTGCTCCTCCTCCTTTTGGGAATTTTCTTAGTTGGAGTTAAGATATGTAGAATATGATCATTTATGGATGAATCAAATGAGCACATTTCTAAAATTTCTAAACCTAAAATATTAAAATTAGGTACAGATGGTCCAGCTGATAGAAGTGACTGGCTTCCTTGACTCCTGTAAAATTCCGCCATCTGAACTCTCAGTTTCTTT